>JBBPLE010000344.1:8511-32340 GCA_038089675.1 Boletales sp. KT-2023b | reverse complement strand
CATACATCCTCGTCCGACGACGTCAACTTGTAACTTTGGTTGCGACGACGAGAAGCTGAAGCAGGAAGTGCCTCGGCCATGTCCGCAAGTCTGCCAACAATCAGTCAGTACTGGGGATTCGGGATTTGCAGCAAAAAGAGGTGTGTGGCACTACAACACGCGTTCACCGTGCAGTTTGCAGCCTGGGGATGAACTATGTGAAAAGAAGAACTTAACTTACGCCCGAGCCCTAGGCTATGAAAATTTAGTGCCAGATGATATGAAAAAACGGCGTTCACCAGTGCAACCATCATCTTCTATTGCCGTACAAAGTCCTCGAGTACGATAATAGCTATGAGTGTAAGTCCTACTTGTCCTCCCATTTCAAAAGCGAAAGCACGGTTAGAGCGTAGGTTCACCTTGTCGATGATATAGGTAGTAACAACCTTCGAATCCGGTTGGAATGACGAAGGAACTTCAAGAACATTGTATTTTGCCATGTACGGTAATGATAATCACCTGACTTGCCAAAGAATTCACTTCCAACTTGAAACGCTTCCGCATATTCCCCGCACTCCTCAAGTTGTCACCAGGATGCATGCCATGTCCACGGTCAGACAACGTCGTTCAAGTGATTGTCAGAGTCCTTATAGAATACCTAGGTGATACAAAGAGTATGCTCTGCGCCGGATGGCGTGTGGGCTGCCATGAATGTGCTTAGCCTCCCCGTGCTATGCGACCTGTTGCTCGCATACTTTGGGGCCCCACCGTCTTCGCTCGTGCCATTTCCGTCGACCCCGGTCCCACTTTCGCGCTATTTCGACAACCAGGCTGCCTCTGTCGACGGTACCAACGGCAATTTCAACAAATGGGGCTCGACATATGCGGCGGAATATCTTCCCACAGGACCCTGGCTTTTCAATGGTGTTATGGTCAATCCCCGGAATGTTTTCGGATCTCGCAGGCGCTGAGTTGTCTTCCTAGTATGACCTACCCGCTTCGTGGGGCTTGGGCCACGATAATATCATTGCCCATGGACAAGTTGTTGAACTCCCCACTGCGACCTATGCACATCAACTTCATATCCTCTATGCTGGAGACGGGAACTACGGTTCGTGGCCATATCGTAACTTGGGGGTAGTTGATCGAGTTTCGTGTTAGATCAATTTAATTATGCGTTCGATCTCAACTTTGCAGACGACTCTGTCTTGGAACTTCCATGTGAGCCGTGATGGCACCCATCTTTTCCACCTTCAGTTCAATGTTTTATACCAGTCGCGGCAAAGAATTGGTGGAGGACTGCGACATTAAATTGGGGAGATATCAGGACGTGAGTCCGCTTCCTGACCTTGCAGCGAGTATCTACCCTGACCCATGCTTTTCCTAGTCCTTTCCACTTCGACGACTATGGTGCTTCAAAGAATTGGAATTCATCCCAAATCTTTCAACGCTCGGTGTCTGTTTCGTCACGCGTCCCGTTGAAGAGCGTCACGCTCCCTGAAACAGCAACCGAGCCAAACAGGCTCCATATATTTGCCATATCCATCACACCGTCGGTCGTCCCGGATGATAAACCGAAAGGCCCCGAGCTCTCCATTCGTACCGTACAATTTGGTACGCGTTGGGAAGATGTCGATGGTCAACGCGCACAAGCGGTCGCCATCACGTTGGCCAATCTCTTACCAGCCAGCCTTGCGTCCTCCCCGGACACGTCGGTTCGGTCCACATACGAAGTAGAGATAATAGGGGAGGGCGTGAGGACAGTGCGGCCAGGTTTGGTACACCGCCTCGTGCCCGCGGATCAGGCACGCTTTGACGTCCTTGTCTTGAACGATAATGGTGCCGGGGATGCGACGGTCCGGATCAAAGATACGCGAGGAAATGTGATTTGGACGTCGACAGGATGGCCCATTACGCCGCTTCGACAGACCTGGACGGCAGACGAGAGCGTGTTGTCAACTCATGAACCGCCAAGATGGGCAAGTCATCTCTGTCATCGCTAGCATGCTCGTGGTGATATTGACCCTGTATCCAGTGGAACGAAGCGAAGTACGGAATTTTGTGAGTAGAGAAAGGGGAAGGCTATTGAAAACGAATACTCAGGCACACACGCTAGCGTCCACTGGGGTCTCTATAGTGTTCCTGCTTATGTAGGTCAGACCACTGTTGATGATCCGTTTATTACTGACCCCGAGTCTAGGGCCACTGGGGGTTGTATTCCGAGTGGTACGAGTGAGTGGCTCCACACAAACCTTGGCTGGAGGTTGAATATACCCAGCTGGTATCTCCATACGCACGAAGAAACGTCGAACCACCATCTGGACAGCTATGGATCTGTAATCAAACCCATATTTGGGCTAGAGCCAGAACTGAGTCGAGTTTGTTGACAGGATGTGAAATACGATGACTTTATCGGAGGCTTTACAGCAAGAAACTGGAATCCAAGCACATGGTTAGATCTAATCGACGAAGCTGGAGCAAAATATTTTGTTTTCGTCACGGTAGGTTGTGTATGAAGCATTGGACACCTTATCGATGTATTGTACAGAAACATCATGATGGGTATGCCTTGTTTGATACCAAGAACACAACACACCGCAGCAGCGTTCATCTTCCTCCGTATCGCGACTTTCTCAAGGAATTGATGGACACTGCCAAGGCTGAAAAACCCCACCTTCACCGTGGCACTTACTATTCACTTCCAGAATGGTAAGTCATTCAATGGTATAATCTGTGCCAGACATTCAGCGGGCATCCCAAGGTACAACCCCTACTACGCACCATATGGGTTTGATCGATTCCCAGGGGGACTTGCACGCAATCCTTTCAACATCTCCGAGTTCGAACCCTACACTGGCATGCTCGAAATCTCGGATTATATTCAAGACCTGCAGTACCCTCACATGTTATCCCTTGCAGTTGACTACGAGTCTGAGATTATGGTATGTCGAAGTGAGGGGGGTATATTCCTCGCTAAGGCTCGTTGCAGTGGTGCGACATTGGTGGTCCGAACAACACGCTGGAATTCGCAGCACAATACTACAACTATGCTATGGAGAATGGGTATCAAGTCACTATGAACGACCGTTCGTCTCCGAGGTTCTATTGAAACTCTACCGCCCTGAACATTGGCTCGATAGGTTGCGCTGCGGCTCCCGACTTTGATACACCTGAATATGCATTGTTTGGATCAGTCTCTACGAGACACTGGGAGTCGACCGAAGGGATTGACCCTTTCAGTTTCGGTATCAATAACGCCACCGACCCATCCCAGTACAGCAATGGTACTACCATCATTCAAAAACTGGTCGATATTGCAAGCAAGAATGGCAACTAGTAAGCTGGTATCCGTTTCTAGTTGCTCTGGTGTTGACGTTTTTCAGCCTGCTTAACGTCGGCCCTACTGCAGAAGGGACCATCATCGAGCCGATGGTAGAAAACCTCCTTGCGGCTGGTCGATGGCTCAAGTATAGCGGTGAATGTGTCTACGCCACTGTACGTATAGTGGGTTGAGTGAAACACGTCATCTGAAGCACGGGTTACAGGATTACTGGTATCAAGCGTCGCAAGATCCCACAGGGTCGTATCGATTCCTGACGACGCCCGAAACGTTCTGTATCGTCGCGTTCAACAAACCCGTCGACGGTTCGGTGGTTGTTGACGCGGGCGGCGTTGTGCTTCCCATTCAAAAGGGAGACAAGATCAAACTGCTCGGGCCAACCACATCCGATCAGGAGCTGGAGTGGGACATGGATCTAGATGGAGTGTTGACCATCAACGTTGCACAGAGTCGGGTGGATCAAATCGATTTTGCGTGGGCTTTCCAAGTTTCATATGCCAACTAACGTGTCTTGCGTGTGTTTGTGGAGCGCCTTCATTGTATACTAACTATTTACCGACTTGTATGGAATGACAATCATGTGTTGTAGGAATGTAGAGATAATGAAACGCTTTGATGGTGTGAAACTTGTTGTCCATCCATGCATCAGTTTTGGGACATATTGTTCTCGTGACGACCTCCGACCACGCGGCTCGTATCCGGCTCGCCCAGAAAAAAAAAGCAAAAATGCAGAAAAGACCACACCGGTCATCTGCTTGAAGTCCACAAGACGGTCCTCTCGAGCAGCAGGCACAAAGCCCTTTTTACTTAAAGTAACATCTGCGCAGACCATCGTTTTGTCTTCTTTTTTTTTTTTTAAGATCCATGACGCCGTCGCTCTTACTGACACCACTCGCACCGACGCCGGACACGGCCCGTCCAGAACATTCGCTGGCAGGCTCCCCCGCCTACGCCGCCGGCCTTGGCACGTCCGAATCGTACGACGCGTACGACGCGTACCGCGCACCGCCGAACCGCAGCCTCGCCTGCCAGTGGACCGGCGCGCCCATCCGTGCTATCGTGCCGCTCCCGCGCCGCAAGGGGCACGCAGCACAGGACGAGAAGCGCGTCAGCGCGCTCGGTGCGTCGTCCCCAACTCCAACTCCAACCCCGGCCCCGTCCACCGCCCTACGCCACCATCGGTCGCGTTTGCCCACGTCCGTCTGGGATGGCGAGCATGACTGGGATGTCCGCGCGGAGGGGAGCGACAATGACGACGACGACGAGGCGACCGCTGCGCGGCATTGCTCGTACGAGAGCATCACCGCCGCCGAGGGTCTCGCGGGCTGGAGCTTCGAGGTAACGTGGCGACGCGTGCCGTGTTTGCATATTCAGGCTGACCCCAACGAACGGACTGTAGGAGCTCCGCGTCGAATGCTATGCCCAGTCCCTCGTCGCCCGAGGCACGAAGCCACCCCCCGTCGTCCGACCTTCGCTCGCTATCCCCCCTGCCTTCGTTCCCCGCATCGTCCCACGGTATTCATAGATATCGAGTCATGCTTGGGCTAATTATGTATGTGTGATATGGAGAGATGTGGTATCTATAGGCTGCGTTATCATTTGAATACATCGTGTAACCTGCACTCTACCACCGAACGCGGGCATGCAAAAAAAGAACGAGGACAAATCACGTGTCATGCTATTTGGTCCATGGTGATACTGTACGTCAGATCCCCGTCTATCGATCTCTCATAACGTCTCCGGCCCTCGTGCAGGAGAAATGATGTGGCAGCCAAGAATACCAAGGTCATCAGGTCTCCGCTGGCGAGTGCCTCCGTCTGGAAGATCGCCTGCATAAATGGTACGTAGACCAACGCGAGCAGCACCAGCAACGACACAGACACCGTCGAGACCAACATCCTGTTTTGGAACAGACCGCAACCCAGCCCACGATTCTGGACGGCGGAGACGAGGTCCAGAAAGACAAAGCAGGCAAACGTCTTCAAATAGAAATCCTGTCAGTTTCGAGTGGAGAGCGTGATCCTAGGGTCACCCACCATTGTCTGCTCCCTCCGTGACATTTGTTCGTCCCCTACCAATGCAATATAATAGATGAATAGCGTTCCACAGACAATGGTCGACGCAGAAAATAGCACGCGGTATAGGAATCGTCGCGTAATGATAGGCTCGTTCTTCCGTCGAGGCGGTTTCTGCATGACGGCTGGGTCGACTGGATCTACCCCTAGTGATTGACTCGGTGGCCCTGACAGGCCCGTCAAGAAATGAAAGCGCACATCACCATCGAAGACTCACCGTCCATAAGAATATTGATAAATAAGATCTGCATGGCATTCAGCGGGTTGCTGTATCCAAGGAACGTGCTCAAAATGATCAACGAAAGCGCAGCTGCGGCCGTACTGAGCTGGAAACACAAGAAATTCTGGATATTATGAAAGATAGATTTCCCTGCGTTCTCCATACGTCAACCTACGGTCGTCAAAAGAGAACCGAGAGTGCGCACCTTCTTCGACAGCAGGAAGAATAGTACTAAAGTTATCGTCGACGAGGATCATGTCAGCAGCCTCCTTGGCAACATCAGTCCCGCTCTTGCCCATAGATACACCGATATCCGCCATCTTGAGTGCCGGCGCGTCATTCACTATCTCGAGCGTCAGCCACGTCGGTGACGAGCAACAAACGAACCCACCTCCGTCGCCCGTCATGGCTACGACAGCGCCACGCGCCTGAAACGCCTCCACAATCGCCATCTTGTGTCGCGGCGTCGTCCGCGCAAACACGCTGACGCCTCCGACGCGTTCGACAAGCTGAGCCTTGCTCATCTGATCGATCTCCTTGCCAGTCAGGCAATACTGGTGAGAGACACCATCGTGAGAGGGCTTGCCCACCCGGAGGCCCAGTTTCTGAGCGATCGCAAGCGCGGTTAGTTCCGCATCACCGGTTATCATGACCACTTGTACACCGCCGGATTGAAGGAGCCCGATGGCATCCGCAACGCCCTTCCGTGGGGGGTCCAGCATCGCTTGGAAGCCCACAAATATGAGATTGCTCTTCTCCGGGTCCGGCGAGGGGGATCTCGTCTGTGACCCGTTCTGGAACGTGTGGGGGAGGACGATGTCTGGTTTGGGAAGATCCACGGAACCATAGCCGTACGCCATTGCCAGAATTCGGAGTCCCTTCGATGCGGCCGACCGAGCATTCGTCAGGATGACATTGCGCGTGTTAGAGTCGAGAGCCGGGGTAGAGTTGTCGGATACGTAGTAAAATTTACAACGGTTGATTACCGCTTCGATAGCACCTTTGATATAATAGACCTCACGGGGCGTCCCGTTGTAGAGTACGTTGGAGTACGTGTGTACACCACTGACGGCCATGTACTTTCGCTCCGAGTTGAAAGATTGCTCGGAGAGTCGTGTGAAGGTCTGAAACCAAATAAGCCGAGGCAGAAGGCGAAATAGGCCAACGTACACTGCGTTGATCAGGTAACCCGAACGTCGAGAGCACGTTGAGCAAGGCAACGTCGGTGGACTGGCCAATGTAGACACCGTCTTCGTGCTGCGACAAGGTAGCATTGTTGCACAAAGAACCGATTTCGAGGGTCTTGCGGATCGCCGGTGAAGGTGAGAGCAGACCATCAACATCAACATGCAGATTCTCGTCAACCACGTAAATCTCGGTAACCGTCTGTTCGTTCTTTGTCAACGTCCCTGCAGGCGAGATCAGTTGCGTCACGACGTGATCGCGGGGCACGAGGACTTGCCTGTCTTGTCCGAACATATGACGGAAACAGATCCCAGCGATTCCACGGAGTGGAGCTTCTTTACAATAGCTTTCCGTTTTGACATGCGCATGACGCCAAGCGCAAGAGTAACCGTCGTTACGATTGGCAACCCCTCGGGTATGGCAGCAACCGCAAGAGAGACTTTGAGGACCAAGAATGAGCCAAAATCCATCTCTGTTGTTGGTACATACCTCCGATAGTAAACATATCTAGCCAGGGACGCTGTTGCCACATGCCAATCAAACAGATGAACCCAATGACACCAAAAGACAAGAACGAGAGTTTTTGAGCCAACTCGTCCATACTTAGCTGGAGAGGTGTCCGTTTCTCGTCAATCTGGGAACAAACATGCGTATGATCCACCGGGCCAGCAAGTAGTACAACGAGTACGTACGTCTTGCATCATAGAAAAGATGATACCAAACTCTGTCTGGGCACCGATGGCAATGACGATCCCAGTCCCATGGCCTTGAATCCAAAACCAGGTGGGTCAAAACGAAACATAGCTCCAGACTCGGCTTACCATTCTTCACCAATGTACCCATGTATGCAATACAAGATCGCTCTGCAAGCGCAGCCGCTTCCGCTGATCCCGATTCCTTGTCCCGATTTTCCAAGTCGCATTGTCTGTGATCTTTGGAACGCGCGATCGTCTCTCCGGTCAAACTACTCTCGTCGATTTCGAGGTCGACAGCAGATATAATGCGAATATCTGCGGGGACACGGTCACCCGTCGACAACGACACGATATCTCCCGGAACCAGCTCGTTTGCGAGAATGTGTATTTTCCGTTGATCCCTGTAGGCGCAGGATGAGAGGCATCGCGATGACACAGACCAAGAGCATACCGAATGACGTGACAATGATGTGGTACGAGCTTATTCAGGGCCTCGAGGCTCTTTTCTGATCGTTGCTCTTGTATAAAGCCGACTGAGGGCGGTGTATCAACGAATAGCTCAAGTAAAGCATGGATCTGGTTACCCGTTAGGACGATCGCAACAGCAACCGTTATGCTGACGGCATCATCGATATTACCCATGACCGCGCTGATTGCTGCACTTCCGCAAAGGAGTAATATAAGCGGACTTTCGTAGATCGTTTTCGCAAATTTGAGGAGGACGGGTTCGGGTGTTGAGACGGAAAACTCGTTGTATCCGTGTACATTTTGTAGCGAGGGAACGACGGCAGCCGACAAACCAGCCGCGACAGAAGTTTGGAAATACGCAACGGTATCCTGCGATCGAGAAACCGACATGAAACAAACTCGGGTCAGTCTGGCTAATCCACGATTAGATAACGACCGGATCAACGCCGGTTAAAAGACGCAAAGACGTGGCTGTGTCTGCACCCCAGACGGGAGTGCTCTACAGAAATTCTGCACCACGGAGAGCGACGGCCGACAGAAAATAATGACAATAATAATCCGTCGTGACATACCTCGATACTCCAGTGTGCAAAGCGTGCGGATGGTGTGTCTCGTCTCTCGTCACGGTTCGCCCGAGCGGGACTCGAGCGACCGCTGCCCACCGGATAGCCGCCTTCCTCGTCCCGGGAACGCGGGCCAGCCACGGCCCTGAGCACCTTTTGCAACAGGTTTTCGGCGGCGGCGACGGGCACCATGCCCATCGGCTCAACTTGATGCCTTCTGAGGGTCGTGCTGTACGCAAAATGGCTCGTTGCGCCTGGGGTTGGTTGGGGCTCCCCAGACCCGGCGTCCGCGAAGGAGGGAAAATAACTCGAGGCGGGTGGGGAAGGGGATCTGGGCTGGTCAGATAGGGAGTAGGTTCGTGCGTGCGACGTCGAGGTCATCCTCGTTGAAGGTCCCGGAATCGTGGACAGCTCGACGTTATGGGTGTGTGCAGAGGAGGTCATGCGGGTCAGCGAAAGCCGTTTTCCTGAGGTTGGAGGGTTCCGTCGCGACGTCGACATTGTACGCCCGAGCTAGCAATGTGTTGACACCGCCGAGAAGGGTCTGCCAACTTGGCTAAGCTGAATGTGTCGGTGTGAACATGACGTTGGCAATGCAGATGGGAATAAATTCCCTTTACGGGAAATATTTGTTTGGCAGTGGCCCTTGATCCAAACAACGCCTCTAAGAAGCTTCCAAGTCCGTCTCATAGAATCTTCCGCTGGGAGCATGTCACACGTTTGACATGAGCCGTCAACTCAAACTCAAAACTAGTGCTTGCGAGAAAACTTTAAAACAGCCGTTTACCCCAGAGATGTACATGAAACTCTATCTAATGATGATGAAAATCGGGTATCATAATGGCTAGCTGCTACATATTCACAAGTGGAATGAACCCCCTACTACAACAACACCGCGGAGAGATCCGCTACGCACCAAGCAGTGTCTACGCAACATGAGCCGTCCTGCACTGCGCTTCATTTAATGCACGTGCCTCGCGGCCCGGTACCACTTCGGCGTCAGTGACGTCCATGCCAGGTGCCATGCGTTCAATATGTCGATGCACAGCATCATCACGCGAAAATAAACGTCTGCAATGGGGACATTTCCACTTCACGCCTAGATGCATGACAACATGGCGGGAAAGGTTCTCCTGTTTCATCGGCCGTGTGTGCGTGCACTTTTCCCAACGACAACCCGCCGGGGTGGCAGGACCCGTCTGGAGGTGGTGGTGGTTCCGAAGGTGTCGGAGTACGCGCGTTCTGTCGCCGACAATCCATTTATTGCACGGACTGCCGGAGAGGTCAAAGCGACACAAATAAAAACAGCGTTTGCCGCCGTAACGGTCTTGCGCATACTCGATGTCCGCCTGATCGGCCGTGGGCGACGGCAATGAAGGCGTAGTTGGCAAAAACGTCTGCCCGGAGATCGTGAGACTTCCCATGGGTGATGACATATTTTGATTCGTGTTGGAAACCACGATGTTTGATTGCGATGCAGAGCCCGAGCTTGCAGGTGGCGAAAATCTCCGCGCCAGGAGAGAAAGTGGGCTCAGATCGTGGCAGAAGGTAGACGCGGTGTCGTCAGTTGTCGCATAGGACACTCCGCCCATCTCTGGGACTGACGCAGACGGAAAATATGGTTGGTCCCATTCGCGGGGTTGAGTGGTGCGATGGCGCAGTTTAGCTTGGTGATAGGGGTGACTGGATAGTGACGAAGGGATCCTCGTAGATGTGCTTCCCACAGAATGGGAGGACGATCGTATGGACTTTGTCCTGGAGGTCTGAGGCGCTTCGGACAAGCGGCCGTCGAAGCCAGCCAATGCATACGGTTGCTGGGATATTATCGGGAGGAAATCCACCGACGCGGACCCTTGTGGAAAAGGGGTGACGCCAGAATCGTCACCGAAGCTAAAACATGTAGTCAATGAGCAAACGGGAACCTCATCGAAGGCGGCAAGCTGACCTCTGAGAAGGGTGAATACATCCAGTCCCAAAGGCCTGGAAGCTGAGGAGGGAATTCGAATAATAGGGATCCATTTTGAACGAAGGCTAATTTGGATGCTTCTTTGATGGGGAAGCGTGAACCATCAACTGAGATTATAAAACATCGGTGTTGACACTTTTTGCTGTGGTATATGATGCGTTATTCATTAAAGGAACGCACCGCTCAACGAATGGCGATGACGACAAGGAGTGCTGGTGGTATAGTATGCTGCTTCATCGCACTGACGGAGTGGGCGGCAGGTTAATCGATCATGAACGTTAGGCGCATGACATCCGCCGCGATGATGGCTCGCCCTCTTACCACGGGGGGTTATATTACATATTAACCGCCATCGCGGAGAGTTATCAAGACGCGTGTGAGGGCGCAACCTGAGCTGGATGCGGTGCGTTTCGGGGTAAATGTTCAGGTTTGATGCACGCCTACCAGGCGATGTACACGCTATGAACCTGGGTAAGTTTAGGTTTAGACAATGCCTGGCGAACGAGGACCAAGCAAGGCCATGACGCCGAAGAGAAACACGGACAGATCCGGAAACAATTGGTAAACAAAACCCTGATACAAGGATGGCACTTGCTTATCACCTGATAGCGAAAAGCGGGTGTCCCTGACTGTTGCCACAGGTTTGCGCGAGTAAACTTTGCGAGTTAGTAAGGGTCGTAATAATTCGTTCCCAAAAGATTCCTATACTTCTTGATGAGTCGTTGGTGCTGTCGGCAGTGGATAGGCGCCAGGTTGCCAAAGCTGACGGGGCGTGGATGCCCGCCTTGAAGGAAAACTTGTGGCCGGCTGCGATTCGGACAACGTTGACGAATATTCAGACAAGCGTGGAAAGGGATCCCGCTAGCGTTGCAATGCGTTTACTACGGGGCGGATATTGCGCATCAAATACTTACGGTTGGTGCGGCGAAGGCACGTCAATATTGAAATATTGAGATCGGCTAATTCGGGCTTGATGTGGATCAGAAATGAAGTGTTGTTTACCAAAAGCTTCTGATCCAAACAACCATCCTTACCGTTCGATACTAGCGCTCATTCAGTAGCACGTCGATTCTTGGCTACAACGTTCTCTGTCACGAACCACATCAACTTCCCCAGGACGTTCATCAACGTCAATGTCGTCTGTCCATCACCGCGGTAGAAGTCACAGTCGGGACCGCAGTTTGCAGCTCGACAGCAAAGGCAGGCACGAACCACGCGACCGACGGTCATATAGACATGAGGATTCCAGGCGACCTGACATTGATGACAATGACAAATCAATCCGAGATCGAAGATATCGCTCTCACTCGCGCACACCCTCTCCTAGACGGCGGTCAAGGTCTCCATCAGCTTCCCGTGGCCCTGCCGCGAGGAGACCGAGATCTCGTTCTCGCTCGCGCTCGCGCTCATGCGAACCTCGACGTCGCTCTCGTTCGAGGGAGAAACTCAGCCACAGGAGCAAGAAAGAGAGACGGAAGAGATCTCGATCACTCACAGGCAGCTCCTCGGATTCGGACTCAGGGTCTGATCATAAGCGACACAAGAAGAAAAAACATCGTTCCCGCGAAGAAAAGGAGCGCAGGAGGAGAGAGAGGAAAGAAAAGAAGGTGACGTTCCATCCACTCGTCGCTGACAGACGTTGACTGGGCCTGCAGAAGAAAAAACTCGCGGCCGGGAGTTCAAGTGCCCATTGGGGAAAGTATGGGATCATCAGCGACACCGAGTGAGACCTTGTGGAATCATCTGGATGGGCCCATGGGTTGACCTTCTACCAGCATCTATAACAAGACGCAGGAATTCAGGACCTGGCTCCTGGAAGAACGCAAGATCAATCCGGAGGCTTTGTCCAAGGACCAGGAACGAAAGGAGTTTGCCGTGTTTGTAGAAGACTATAATACAGGTATGTACGACCCTGCTCGGTGCACCATGTTGGTGTGGTATCAAGCATTTCATACCAGCCACTCTGCCCCACGAGAAGTACTATCATATGGAGGCGTATGAACGACGGATGAGTTCTCTGAGATCAGGCGAGTTTGTTCCTCCCTCGGAAGACACGTACGACCCTGCGGCGGATATGAAAGCACATGCCACGAGACACAAGAAGGTCGTCAACGATCAGGAGAGCTATATGTCTCGGGAACAATTGATGGAATTGCGCAAGGTACAGAACGAACGAGTCGAGGTATGGACATCCTTAAAGCTGCCATGGACGCCCTGACCAAACCCGGTAGATTGGACGAATGAAACGTTTGGGCATGGATGTGAAACAGAACATGGGTGTCAGGATGGACGGCAGCATGTTTGATGGCTGATACTTTGTCGTGCCCGGAGACCTTAATTCGCATCATTGCGACCCTGTAGTTCGTAAATCTTGGGCATCTGTACATGATAAAGTCGTAGTTCCTGTCAGATTCGAAACTTGGCGCTGTCGAGGGAGACATGCGCCCGTCACGAGGATCCCTACACGTATCCTCCTTGCGACCCGTGCCAGCTGGCACGTTCAGAACTCGAGGCCTGAATCTTTTCAACATCAAACATCCATGATCGATATTTTGCTCCTCGGTGCGACAGGTAATACAGCTCTCTCGTCTGTCTGTTTTCTCGCTCACGTCGGTTGTCAATATGAAGGATACACCGGTCGGTTGATTGTCCGATACTTGGCCACGCATCCACAACGAGCGTCATTCTCCTTCGGTCTGGCTGCGCGCTCAGAACCGAAACTCAAGGCTCTCGTACGCGAGCACGGCCTCCCAGACGAAGTTCCACTGTTCGTAGTGGATGTCACCAACGCCGACGACGTGGATAGCGCCGTACAACGCGCGCGAGTCGTCATCAACACCGTCGGCCCATATTGGCGCTATGGAACGCCCGTCGTCAAGGCATGCGTACAGCACCGCAGACACTACGTTGACCTCACTGGCGAGACTCCCTGGGTCAAGGATATCATTCTTCAGCAAGTACCATGCACTCTCCGTCCACATAAGCCCTAATGCGACGTCAACCTGTACAGATTTGATTACGCCGCCAGCCAGGCTGGTACGGTGATTGTCCCCTGTGCCGGACTCGATTCGGTTCCCTCCGACATCCTCGCGTACTTGGGCAACAAGACACTCAAGGCGTTCGCGGGTCCTTCAACAACAGTCGATATGTCGACCTCAGCATGGAAACTACGTGGTCCAGGAATCTCGGGGGGAACGTTTTCATCCATCCTCTCCTACCTGGAGGAGGTCCCGAAGACAAAGCTCGACGCAGCCAGAAAGGACTATGCGCTCAGCCCCAGTACGTATTCTTGCCCATCCCATTTCCACGTGACTCTGACCCGCAGCAAGTCCAAGGCGTAAAGGGCCCCCGGCCGAGAGCGTTCTACTCGCTTCCAATTTCAAATCCGCCAATCCAAGGCGCATTGTATCTAATGGCAATTGTGAACCTGCAAGTCGTGCAACGTTCGTGGGGCTTGTTCGAGCTTGCGACGCGGAACCCGAGAATCATGTTGGCTGCCTCGCCACAGTCGGGCGTTGAGCGTGAGGATACGATGGAGATGTCCTACGGTTCGCAGTTCAAGTATGAAGAGTTTCTGGCGCTTCCGAGTCGATTTCACTCGTTCGTCGTGGTGCTACTCCTGGTCACAGTAGGAACAGCCATGAGGCTATTTCCGCCTGTAGGTGCTGTCGTGTTTCAAATATTTGAATTGCCCGCTGATGCTCCCGTGATCTGATCCAGGTTCGATGGATAGCGCGTAGGCTGATGCCACAGGCCGGTGATGGTCCTACCGATAGGTGTGTGTCCCCAGCTTTGCAAAGAATGACGTGGTCTGATCGTGGCTGACTGCCCAATCTGTAGAGAACTGGAAGCAGGCGCCCTCAATATCACGAATATAACAACCTCGTTGCCGGATGCTCAGGGGCGAACCACCACGGTGCGGACGATATTGCGTGGGAAGGGTGATCCGGGCTACTTGTTATCGTCCAGTCAGTATCCGTCCCTATCCAAATGAGGATATCGAGCTGATTAACGGGTTGTTTACAGTCATGATTGCGGAATGTGCCTTATCGCTTGTGCTAGAAGCAGACCATCTTCCAGCATTCGCCAAACGTGGTGGTGTACTCACACCCATGACCGCGTTTGGCGATGTGCTTATTGAACGCCTGAAGGCTTCCGGACGCATGGCTATCGAAAGCGAAGTGATACTTGCGGACGAGGATCGAAAACGGTCCTAGAGGCGAGGTAATCGACCCCGCTTGTCATATATTGTTGATCGAGGATTTTGCAAACTATGGCTCGTGTACTGGTCGTACATAAGCATGGCCGCCGCTGTTCGCTCGCGAGCGTTCGCGATTGGTCGGTTTGTCATGTGGACTATTTATAGATTGCGTCCAATAATATGCCAAGTTATGGTCTTTACAACGAATTGTGGGCCGAGATTAGCATCCAAAGTGGAATCCGGTATTTTGACCAGCCATCCGTGTCGTGCATCCACCCGGTGCAGCAACCTCGTCGATGCAACCTCAGTGGGGGCTGTGGTAAACAGAGAGCTTGGGGAGTGCTAGTGATCGCAAATGATGCTGTTGGGCATGGCCTCGCTAACGACCAGTCCGTGCCTTTACGCGTCCGATTGTTTTGTATTTCCGCGACTGCGATGACTCCCGACGCGGCCGCAACGGGGAGGTGCGGACATGCTTGGCACTGCACCGGGTCCGACGCATGTCTTGACTACGGGCGGGGGCTGTAATGGCCACTCCGATCTGGATGACGTCGAAACTTGGATAAATGAACTGCGGCTCCGAAAATGACAAAACGTTGATACCAGGCGCAACGGTACGCGGCGTACGGTCCCATGTGGTAAACGTACGTTCACCACGAGGAGGATCTATGATGGCGCCCACACGGTCGTCCTTTTGATGGGATCATTCGAGGACTATAATGGCCATTTGAAGGCAGGCTGAGACAATCGATTTCGACTGTAGAAATCCGAGGCGCAGCGGTGGATCTCTAAATCCATCAAATGCAGCTCGACTCGGGGCTGGTTCAATATCTAGAAAGCGTGTATCGGGCCGTGAGGAGACAAGCTGGTGGGTTAATCGGCACCCGCGTTCACCAGAAAGAAAGTCGGTGATCGTACGTAGTAGTGCGGGGAAAGGGCGGTTTTCATATCCCGACATGCGTTGCGATACCGCAAGGTCCGAACGCCACCTTTCGACAAACCGCTGGAGGGCAAAAGCGATTATCGTCCTCACAGTTGGCGGCATGTCGACCCTTGGCATGCTGCGCAGGTGTTAGTGGCCCATGCATTCGATCTTGCAGAGATTTGGCACCCGTTTGCTGTCTGAATCAGCAAGCGGAACAGCGGATTCATCGGTCCGCAAGCTCGTTAGAAGCCCGAACGAACCTTGGAAAAAAGAAGCACAAGTCGTTAGGTTTTGATGGTGGATCCTCCCCATGTGCAGATCCTTCGATATTGAGGAGGTGGTCCGATTGGTGGATAAGTTACAGAAGTACGTTCCGAATTTGACCGTGAAGCCTTGAGGTGTAATCTGTTCGTTGTCTAATTTTTTACCCTTTACTAAGCTACGCGGGGCTCCACTGGCAGGCTTGCCTTGAGCTTGAACGCTCAATTACATCATTTATACCCATGTCTATGGCTTGGGCTGTTCATTGATTTCATGGTCGTTGAATGCGCAGCTAGTACGATGGAGGCTAAAATTCGCGATATGTGCTCGATGGAGGTACGGATGTCTTGCGTAATCTCTACGATTCAGCTCATTGCAACAAGCGCTCACTTCCGCTGCACAGATCCAGAAACAAGGTTCAAACATAGTCACGCTCCGTTCCATCGCAATAAAACTCGGGACCGACGGGACCGGCGGGACTTGGCCTGGGGAACGCTTGATATGTTTTTTTTTTCTCAAGGTGCTTTCCATGCGGTGATTATCAGGGTGTATACCCCGCTTTCCACGGCCAATTGAGTTACCTTACCACCGCCCAGCTCTACTGGTTTGTATCAAGCTACTTTCTCACTAACGGAATTTCGGACCCTCATTTTCGGGAAGTTTCGGAGTTGCCCTGGTTCATGCACGGAGTCTTCTTGGAAGTTGGAACCCCCCCTCTTTGCCACATCACGCTGCCATTTTCACTGCCTCTCGCTGGCAGGCAGCCACGGAGAGGGTGTGGTTCGTCCATATAAGGCCCCTTGATGTATGCACACTCACTCAATCCTTTTTGTCCCGACCCCACCCCCTCCGCTTCGTTGAATGCTCCTTACGATTTTTGCAACCAACTCTCCACCCAGTAAATCACCCTCGTGATCCATCGTTCTTGCACAACGTCAGCTCTCGCGAGGTTGTCCAGTGGTATTTGTGTCGTTGTTCCGACATGTACTTCGACGATCTTGATCTTGGTTCAACTTTCGCTGGTGACTTGTCGTGGCAGGGTGTGGGTAATTTTACTTTCTCACCCGCAGCAGGTCCACTGACGCCGGCGTAGATTCCGTCATTGCAGATGACAGTGAGCCCTGGGGACCTTTTGCTGCCGCAATCTTCCCAGTCTGACGGCATCAATCATGGTTCTGCCGCGGGCCACAACCTTGCGGGGTATCCAGTGGTCGGTGTCATGCCTCAACAGACCGTGCAGTCTTTTTCTCCTGTCTGGCAGTTACATCCTACGCATCATGTGGGTTGCGTCATTGACTTGGCGTGCTGCATTATCTGACGCCGTTACGGCAGCACTCCGCTCAGTTCGTTGATGCAAGCCACCGGCCGTTTACTGGAGCCATCAGGAGAGTTCGTTCAACGTACCGCGGGGTTCGCGTCGACCAAGTATCTGTGGAATGTCAGTGGCAATCTCCCGGTTCGTCGACATGCGGTGAAGTCATCACAAGAGATACCGTCCCAGCGCACCTCGCTAGTCACGAGATCCGGGGCCTGCGTAAAGACTTCCCTGTGCACTGCCATTGGCAGGCGTGTGGTGCGCTTGTCACACGACAAAGCATCGCACGGCATCTTCGGGAGGTCCATTTAGGATTGAAGCGCAAGTCCCACGGTTCCAGTTCCTCTTCCTCGACGACTTCTGTCGCTGGTGTTCTGTGAAGCGCCTGTGACGATACGACATTTTCCTATGGTTATTTCGTGAACTAGCGTTTCCATCCTTCCTATGCTTTTGTTATTGTTATCTATTCCCCCCTCGTTCGTTGTCATTCTTATACGATACTGTAGTTCCTTACTTCCCTTGGCCCTGACGCTATGCATGCCAAACGGTCATCCTAGTTGTTCATTCCTTTTCACTCACAATCATACAAGATGTACATATTTGTTCATGCTGTAGTCTTATCCTGCCTGTGTATCAGGAAGTTTCAGTGGTAAACTTGCACCCGAGTGAACTTCCTCAATTGTGAGCTTGTTGCAAGCTGAAGAATTGCGGTTCTCCCACGCATCTCCTTCTTTCAAGGAGCTCGATCAAGTTAGACTGAAACCCAGGAACATGCCGCTGGCTCGTACTCCTAGCTTGTTCCGCATAACAAAACGGTACTAGTCAGTCCAACAGAGCCAAAAGCTCACTGTCAGCGGGTGAAGATGGTATATCGCCGTACCGACTGTACGACCAATAGTAGCGGGCGGCCTTCACCAGAGAAAAGCAGAAGATCTAAGGGTGATAGAAGATTAAGTAGGCACAGATCGGCACTCGTACAATGACGGTTGCCTTTCTTGTTTAGATCGACGGACGAATTCAAATTTGAATTCTTCCGAGTCGCGGAGACACCGCTGCCTTAGTCGTTGAACGTTTGAACGCCACAATGATTTACCGTACTGTTTCACCTGCGCCGACGTTGTTGCATCCCCAGTCCTTCACTTTTTTCTCCGAGTCGACTCACTCACATCGTTTATGTTAGAAGCCTGGGCACTCCAAATGGCCGCTCTAAGCGAAGAGCCGTTCGAGCTCCCAGCGTGCGACCTTCGAAGTACGTTTTACATCTGGTAGTTGTATACGCTTGAGGAACGACGTGTACTCGCCTGCACAGGTTCCTAGGGACTCCTTGACTTGCTGACGCCACTCCCATAGGTTGTCGATATTGTTTCCTACCCACATAGCTATCCGGCCATATAGTAGGTGGCGCCTTCAGACCCTCCTGTTGCAACTCGATTCGCCAGATCACCTTACCATTTCGTCGCCCTCGGACAGAAATGGGATCGCACGTGTGGATGAAGAGATCTCATATTGAGATACGTACGGCTTCTCACGTGCAAACACGCATCCAAGTCGCTCCCTCGAGAACTTCCCTACAGCGGGTCATTCAGGACAGCCTGATATACTGCGATGCGTTTCAGGTACGTGTTATCTATCAAACGTAATACTCATCAAAGTTGTCGAACCAAGTAAAACCGTCTCGCTCACTAGACGTCTGGGATTCGTGCGCGCTCGCGAGTCGCGACAGGTGATCACCGTACGACGGGAAGCGTTCGCAGGACCGAATGTTGGTAAGCGAAAGAGAAGTCAAAGATATCGGATATCGATAAGTGACGAGAAGAATTGCTGAAATGTGTGTTATCAGATGCCTTGGCAGGGAAAAATTAGGGCTGATAGACGCCAATCGACTATATATGATGAGTGGGTGAATGGGATGGGTGGAAATTTTTTCTCGTTTCGTTCCACCCATTTTCATGTTACCTCCGTCACGCCCTCCAATCCTTTCTCGCTCCGCTCAGTTCATGGGCCAATCAACTGGCTTCGGCCGATTGTTTAGCGATCAGACCGGCTGCTTGAAGCATGGTAAACTCCAAGTTGGCAGTTGGCTGCTAGCCAGTGAGGTCAGCTCTCCGACTGCTTGACAAACGGGTATGTCGGTTCTGGAAACTTTCCGTTCCTACCGTCTGCAACTATTTGTTTGGTCTATTTAGAAAATTGGGCCTGGAGGTCGGCAGGCTTCCGGCGGAATCTTCCACATTAGATGGGTGCCATCCATGTAGGATAGTTGGATGGCATGCATAGTACAAAATCGCCGAAACGCCCACTGCGACTACTACAGCTCCACCGTTCTTCTACATGAATCCAAATATCCCCCCTCATCCCTTCCAGTTTGTCCCCCCGTAAGTGCTAGGCACTCTGGTCTCGTATTTAGTTTCTAATCGCATTCGCGTAGGTTGACGCACTACCCCCCCTCGGTATTCTATATTGACGTCGCTCCTGCTGACGAAGGATACAACGGTAATTGGGGACCAGAGGTAACGCGACATTTCCTTCTGCTTCTTCTGAACTTAGGCTTACGAGCCGTAGCAGGAGCACGCGTTTTTGCACATCGTCAACCAAATGGCTGCGGCTGAACCTGCGACTCCCGGGTACGGTTGTCTTTTCGTGCATTTCGCAGCTTCTGACACCCTCGTAGAGCGGCTGCGATAGCAAACACCAACAGATGTCAGTGGCTTACGGGCAGCATGGTTTGTAACCATGACTGTGTCGATTTCAACGACTTGATCATTCACTTGGCCCGCGCCCATGACGTGCAAGGACCTGCGGCGCGTATGCTGATCTGCCAGTGGGTCACAGAGAGGGGTGTCTGCGGTGGGGAATACCGTAGGCATGCAATGAGGCGTCACATTGCAACGCATCTCGATCACTCAGTTTCCTGCCCCAATTGCGGCAAATCCTACTCGAGAGGTGATTCGATGCGTGCCCACATGAGAAGGGAGCATGGAAGGAAGTAACTACTCCAGATTGTATGTATGATAACATTGATAAGCTGCTCTTAAATTTTCTTTTTCTGCCGTCTAAACCCTCCAGAAACAAATAGATGATATTCATGGTATACCGTACCTGACAAAATTACCCACTCCGCTCAGGAGTGGGGAAGGGGTTGGTACCGGCTAAGTTCAACAATGTCTGGTCCATAGAGCTCCTCCGCAATCAGGGACACATCAAACACCACGGCGGGCTGGCTAGTCAGCTGCTCCAATTACGCAGCCATGGCCTCATGGCATTGGCAAAGGCAGCCTGGCCTGCCATCCTGCCTCCAATCAGCCATTGGCGTACTCGATGAAATGACTCACCTATTAAGTTCGAGTACTCGATCATTGGCACCAATAACGGGTTTGGGGATTAGGTTCAGTATCAAGTATAGGCCGCCCGCTTGCGAAGGCAATGTTCGTCTGTGTCGGAAACAGTCGAATCATTTGGTAGGTTAGCACACGGGCGCTCATGCCCCATTCTAAACAGGGAAAGGAAAGGAGAAACTAGCCAAGTGTCACTTGGACGGCGGATGCGTATATTAGTTGCCACATCGCCGGCAGGTATGGAACGATTGTTTCGTTCACCCCATAATCAAGGTTCATGCACATGGAAGCCCACCGGCGCCGGTGCGCCGGCAGGAGTGCGGTGCAGCCAGCTTCTGAATTATGCCACAAGGGTGCCCAAAATCGGGTATCTGTCACATCGTCAGCTTATTTGGCGACCAACGTTCTTGGGCTCACTTTGGAGGCGGTGCGCGATCCTTGCGGGGGGACACTTGTACGGCAATGCTTTCCTGTGGGCAAAAGACGGTATCTGAAATCTCTGGATGTTGTACGTCTGATGTTCGCGACTTACCAATGTACAGGTCGGAACGTCTCGGTACCCGTCACCCTTGGTCCACATGTGTTTGGCTTGGGCTCCCCTTACCGGGAAGTTGACAATGAGGTGACAAGGCACGTTCGTCGCAACCAACAAGACATAATATAATAAAATTAAGCCCGGAATGATATGGAATGTCGCGCAAGCACGAGCACCATTCCAAGAATTGTATTTTGACAGCGAAGCCACAGTGCCTCCGAATTCAATGGATCCGGGTGGGAATTTGGACGTGCAGGCGTTTCCCCTCGGGGATTGCCCGGCCAGCCGTAAGTGAATACCGAAATCTAGACGGAATCACGCCTGTCCATAGAAGAGTTGGGTGAACTGCAGTGCCGAGTTCCGAATAGAAAGACCCAGCTGAAACAGCGAACAACTTTGCTTTAAGTCCGCAAGCAGTGCGCAGTTTGATGTTTATGCAGAACTTTCTGCGAGAACATGCCATGCTGTCAATCGACGGCAGCATAAGCCTGTATTTATATATACCTGTTCCACCCTGTTTCAATCACAGCAGTGACATGCGAGGAGAAACGGTTAACGATACCGACCATATTGTCATCGAAGATCTCGTTCCAGCAGTCACACTTCTTCTCCACCCAGAACCAAATGTCGCCGACTCTCAAGAAGAGGGCCACGGAATTCAGCTCCCAGCAGGGTAAGGATGCGTTACCAGGAGGGCGAGACGCTTCTGATCCGGTCATTGTAGCGAGTCGCTTGATGTAACGACTTTTTACACAAATTCGTTAGTATTACCACGCAGACCACCATGAAAAGCATAATTCCAGATCACCCAGTAGATGGTCACAATTTGCGGGGGGATCACCTGCCAATATGACGTACTCCGAAGTTAGCATTTCATCTGACCTAAAACCAATTTGACCCACAAAATCTCTCTATCTAGGGTGCCGAACTCCAGGCTCTGATTGAATGCATGTATCAGCCAGAAGAATATCATCCAAAGAGGAATCAAACCAACCCGACGTCCAGCAATGCTGTACTCGACACTTCCCCGGGCTCTCAACTTCCATCATGGATCCAGACCTCTGACAATCACACGGTCCAGACAGCATCCTCCCTGGAAGTCTACTCATACGCATGCTCGTGGCGCTCGGGGGATCTAGGGATGAGGTGCCACCACGTCGCACCTGACAGGCCAGCATTTCTTCGTCATCTTGGCGTGTCACACCAAGTCTCTGGTGGTTTGGATGTATCGATCATATGTCGGTTACTGGACTCGAGGACGGGTTCAACGTGTATGGCCGCGATAAAGAGACAAAACATTCGCCGTCATGTTGATACGCATTATCCGCAGCGCTACCACTGCCGGGTTTGTCCTGATGGAAAGTCTTTCTCCCGCAAGGACAGCTGGAAGAAACACGTCAGAATGAAACATAGTTGAGCATTACACCAACAAGATCCCACATTGGATACACCTTGTTATTTTCGACCATAAAGTGCTCTTTTCACTGCCTTATCTTCGTTACGAACAGTAAATATCTTTCTTTCAAGTTAGATTGGCTACGAGAATTGAATATTAGCCTATTCATTCCATTCGGAAGATGCTAGAACGACAAGTTGCTTACCACGGGTGATGGATATCCCAGCATCAGTTTATCAACGACAACCTTTCTGCAAAACGGGGCAGGAATTATTCATGCAGGCTCCGACCGGTTGCTTTGGTCACTATCTGTGAAACCTAATAAGACCCGGGATGACAACCGCATTTGATGAAATAAGACATGCCTGGCGCATTTCAGTCGGGAGCTTGAATCGGAATCTTTTGCAGATGGTTTAAGATCAATGGGTGTTTAAGAGACGATTAGTTAGCGCTCACGAGCTGTGTGAACCAACCAACTAAAGCTAGTCGAAGTCGTGCTCGGCGTGCGAATTTGTGCAGCTCGGACGGACCTGGTGGCCAGGTTGCCAGTGGTATTTTGGGCTGTGAACATACAGCATGCTGGCGGGTGGCTGCAGCTTTTACCAGGGCATGGTCTCCTGTTATGCCCTTCCACTGTCTACAGCAGTGTCACGGCCAAGCTTGAAGCCGTAACTGAAATAAGTACTATTTGATGTATAGCCTGATGTGGCTGCTGTGCATGAAAACTACCCATGTCCTTTCTCAGTAACCAGAGCTTGCCAAAACCCCAATTCCCATTAGTGTGATGTGACCAGAGCGTCGCCGAGGCAAACACTCCGCAGACGCCATCGAGCGAAGGTTGCAGTTGTGGGGATTGTCATGGGTGGCATTCCGTTGAGCTGGCCTCTCCGGAATGAAAATATCTGCCAATCTGCAACAGACGGACATTGTATATCTACAGTGGGCCCCGCAAGGCTTCATCGATAATTTGTTCACAGGTTCCTTGAGCCTGTGGAGAATTCGGCGAGGAAATAACTTGAACTTACCGCTGAAAAAAAAAAGTCGGGAAAGAAGAAGGGATGTGGGAGTGACGACTAGAGCTTCAAGCTCCAAAACGGGTAGAGTAGTAACAACCAGTGGACCTCACACAAAGCCTGAAGAACTGGTTAACAAGTTGACTCACGGTCGCGCGCGCACTGCGGCAACAGTATCTTTAGTACTACGTCATGTGAGCCTGTCAGTGATACTGATAGCTTTATTAACTTGAACTAGTTCAGCGCTTCACTAGCAGTGGCTTCAAGCTTTTCGCATGTCCATGCCGCTTATCCTTAACAGTGTTGGAAGTCATATTCAAGAAAAAATGGAGCGCGGCGTGTGAACGACTCGGACGC
>JBBPLE010000343.1:0-29433 GCA_038089675.1 Boletales sp. KT-2023b | reverse complement strand
AGACCGCGTCTCATTGTCGTTCTAGTTGCCCCAGATTACGTTTACCGAACCGATAAAACGGTTGCTCCATCAACGGCCATCAATGGCTCTGTCCAAAAACGCACGAAACCTATCTCGCGTGCACCCACCAAAAATCATGTCCGCCCAGATATCCAATCACCCTCCCCCAATCAATCCACACTCTCACAAACCACCAAAACTGGTAGAAAACGCAGTAGAGCGACCCTTGATTGATAATGCTTTCAATCACTTGGGGAACGAGATGAGAATATTGTCGAGGATATTCATACATTTACGCCACTGCATCCTCCGCTAGCACCTTGTCGCAATGCAACAACTCCAGAACTAAATCATGCCGCAAATGTAGCCTACTCTGTTTCGCCTGACCTCGAATGAAGATGGTATGTAGAAAATGGTTCATCATCAAATGTAGCCTCAAAGATCGATCACCTGCTACTTTCTGCGCCAGGAATGCTTGAAGCTGAGGAGCAGGGACGCACCCCTGATCACGTCCTGGGGAGGACCCGAGTGTGGGGAAGAAGCGAGGGAGAGTAACGATAGCGCCGGATCCATGCGTGTGTCGTTGGGATCGCGATCTTGAGACTCGAGTCTGACGGTGCCTTCCCTGGACAACCTGCGACGCTTGGTCTGGCGTTCGCAGGCCCATTCAAGTGTGCGAACTTTCTTCCATCTGATCGTCTTCGTGTGTTCGTCGGTCTGTCCATGCTCGGGCGTCTGATCGCGTTTGCTTGATTCGGCTGACGTGTCTGTGTCTTCCGACGATGATTGGGGCTGGTTTGCATCGATGTCCTGAACATTTGACCCTTTGTTCGTTGCTCCAGCGCCAGCGTGCTCTTTCGGTTTCGAGGTGATCGCGTTCAGGGAATCGAGCAGAGGCTTGATCTTGATGATTGCTCTGGACGTGATCGAGTTACCGTAGGCGTCCACGGCCGTCGCTGTCGCGGTTGCAACGACCTCGGAGTCCAGCGTGGCATTGTGCGACGGCGAAGACACGTTGCGCAGACAAGAGTCGGACCTCGACTTTGGTTGGCTCTCCGGCTTGTCGACGGGGTGCTGGGCCCGTTTCGCCGTCTGTCGCTTGTTCTGGAACCAGATCGTGACGGTCTTGTAATCCCTGTGTTCCCCAGATAAGCCTGCGGCTGATATGACCGGTGGCGAACAGGGGAGGATGACCTACATGCCTAACTGGGATGCGAGGTCTTTTTTCTGCTGGCGGGACGGGTGGGTATCCTGCTTGAATAGGTCCTCGAGGCGGGCGAGCTCTGTGGTCGATAGGCGGTGTCGAGGTTTCTTGCTAGACGTTGTGGTCTCTCGCGAGCGTTGGTTGGCCAGGTTCTCTTTTCCAGCAACGGGTTTAACAGCAGTAGTGCGGCGGGTGCTTCTGGGCATCTAGAATGTGTATAATGAGTAAGTAAACGAAGGTGGGCTATATAGGTTGTCGGTTGGTTGGGTTGGTCCAAGTCCACTCAGGGGTCCAAGCACAAAACATTCATATGCGACTCGCGCGGCTAACCACATCTTCACGTGCACACACAGTCACCGAGGTAAAAAGACAATTAAAACATTGCTGGTTAAGCTAGAACAATAGGACTGCAGACGTGGACGTACAAGCGAATAAAGACGAATAATTAGGACGAATACAACAACAGTCATGGTCCTCGCACGAGACGCTACGAACGCGTTTTGAAGTCCAACAGCGCGATGGCCGCCTCCACGTCGCCAAACTGCGGCGGGAAAAGGGTGTTTCGCCCGTCCAGACGCAAGGGGGCCTCCTCCTCGCCGTGCCAATCCACATCTTCGTCGACCCATTTTTTCTGCCTCGCCTTCAGGCACGCCCACTCCAAGGGGTAAAGCGGTCTTGCACGTGACGGTAGCGCCGCCAAACGGGCCTCTTCTGGGTCTGGGTCCGGGGAAGACGGAGGGAGGACCGGCGACGACGGCATGTGCGTCCAAAGCCCCGAGGGGCTGCTGGCCTGTCGCACGTTCCCCTTGCGCGGGGTGAGCGGTGGACGTGAGCCCGAGCTCGGACGCTCGGAGAGCGTGGCGATGCGATCGAGCGAGATTTTGGAGCGATCGAGGGCCCTCGAGGGCCCCTTTTGTCGACGCGGGGGATGGTTCTCGTTGGATCTCCTCCGAGAGGTTTGGCGTCTGTTCTGAAACCAGTTGGTGACAGACCTGAGCTCCCTGGGATCGGCCCGGGTCAGATGCGTGCAATGCAGGGTAGTGAGGCGACTCACAGGCCGGTTTCGTTGGCGAGCGCTTGGCGTTGCACGCGGGTAGGATGTTGGGTCGCGTCGAAGAGTCGGTTGAGTGCATCTAGCTGTGCAGGCGTGTTCCGCCGCCTTAAATATGGGACATGAAAGTCAGGAATGTCTAGGGTAGTCATGGAGTCACCGTCCACGGGGAAACATATACATATGGACCCGCAAGAGCACACCCGCGCCCACACTCGATCGCCAACAAACAAGCGCGCAAACATACGCGTCGCGGTCATGTGACTTTATCCATTATAACACGGGTATCATAACATTTAACGATTAGATTACAAGTAGATGTACCTCTCATGGCTCCCATCCTTCCGACAATAGCATCTTTTCCTCCGCCGTGTTCGTCCCCATAGGTGCAACGTACAGCGCCGCCACCTCCTGCAACACTTTGACCTCTTCCCGATTCAGTTTCTCCACCCACGGCGAGTTCAAGTACAACTTCTTCATCGGTATCCCTACCTTTCCCCTCAAACGACAGAGCTCTGCTATCGTCTCGGTTGGCAAGACTTGAACCTCCATACATTGGAATTTCGGACAGAGAACGTCACAAAGAGTAATGCCCGCGTCCGCAGCCGCCTTGACGTCCGACGGCCTCCGATGTAGCATCGGATTCTCCGCAAACAAACGGAGCACCTCTGGTTTCATCCGCGCCAGTCGTGCATACCCAATTTCTGGCATCGTGTCCAGCCATCGGACAAACGTTCGCCTTCCGGCAAGATTCATCTCCAGCTGGACGCTGTACAGCGTCAGGATTCGTACTTGTATGAATCTTCGCGTCAACATCCCGATCAGGGGGATATAGTCACACCCAGTCATGCTCATCAAGGTCAAGTCACGAACGCGAGGGGCATGGATCTGTGCAATGATGTAGCAGGCGAACGGGAGGTTGACCGACCCGAGGGTGAAGATCCTCAGATTTGGGAGCTCTACTGGCTTGTGATCAAACCGTCTTGGTTCCAGCTGAGGGCCACACCCGTCAAGGGTGAGCTTGTCCAAGTTGGGACAATTCTGAAGGATTTCCCTGAAACGCTGGAGCGTTGGTGCCGCGTCCATTGCGATATGTCGAAGATCGAGGGAGGTCAAATTATATAGCGGGGTATCGTCAAAGTCGATATGAATGCCCGACAGGCAAAGGTACTGTAGGCAGTGCGTCTGGCCACCAAACAAAACGGGAGGGTCGCGATGACCTTGGGTATCAAAGCCAGGTCCTTTCCAAACAAAGGGGGTGCCGGAACGGTGGACCTCGAGACGCTCGATATTGATAGGTATGTCTGCATTACCAGCGGATTGCAGTTTCTGGAGGACGGTGAGCGCGGGGGGCCAGTGGTCGACGATGACAACGAGCATACGAATCTGAGAGAGTTTGGTGAAGAGTCTGTCGAGAATGTCGCACATTTGCTCGGCGGTGATCTTTTGTGCATCTCGTTTGTCGGTCTGTTTAGAATTGGAATTGGGTTCGTTAAGTCGAATGTCCAAGCGGGCGGTGCCCGCGCGTTCAAACCACTCCCACGATCTCTCATAGGGAGGGGGGTCGTGGAACCAGATGGCATTCCAGACTAACGGGTCCTCGATCATTAAGCGACGCCATGTTCTGCACACCCACGTGAGACGTAAGCGCTGCCTTACGCCTTCGGAGGGGTGGCTTGTGGACCACACGACGAGGTGAAAGATGTCGGAAATGATTTCTGGAGGGAGATCCATGAACGGGAACATGCGCCAATGCACGAGGGCTAGCTTGGACTGCAAAAGGAGGGTCCTGTGGAGGACCGAAGGGTGGACGCGCGGGCCGAGGAGGGCAATCTGCGATTCGCCGTGTGCGATGGACTGCGACCACTGCTTGACCTCGTTCGTGTCCGGGTGTGTGGTCGGCGCGCCGGAAACGGGCTCTGGCACGGCCGCGAGGGCTGCTGTCATGGCCTGCAACTGAAGGCTTTTGTAACCCATCGAGCCGGGGACTGGGGAGCATGCTGAGTGGGCAAGGGGTTGTGTGGTGGTGGTGGACATGGCTAAATTGTTGAGGGTGATGAGGACGAGGAGGAGGAGACGGTGGGTGGTTGTACACACTGGGCAGAAGGGTGGACTTGGGGAGGAAAGGAGGAGGAGGGGGAGGAGGGGCAGTTTTATAGCGGGACTGCACAAAGGCAGCTTGCGATCATTTTATTGATCGATACACATTGCGCTGCCAAAGCGTACTTGTTTGTCCTTGTGGGCGCCGTAAATCCTTTATTTGTTGGCTGGGAAACCCACACGCCGCCCTCCCCCTTTGCCTTCTTCCACACTCACCACCACCAGTCAAAGCGCCTCGAGCTCTCGCCGTCCGATCGCCATCGTCCCGGACAGAGACACAGTCCTGAATCGAGACGAAGGAACGCACGGCAGACAGTCCGGAAAGGGTGCCACAGTGGACTGGAAAGACGAAACGCACAAGATCTGAGGACGGTGAGGGTGATCCCCGAGAAGAAAGGACAGCATCGTCAAAGCAAGCCCGGAAAGCCGCGAAGACACCGGAAAGGTGCGTCGTCTAGCGCCTTTATCGACCTCCGCAAAGCCTTACCGACAGCGTACATATCCGGTTCTGGTCCACGCTGATCAAGACACGACGCGTCTATCCGCGTCAAGTGTCCCGGTCATCGCGTACAAAAGCCTGAAACCAAGGGATTCGCCTGCCAGAGTTTCTTGACATGACGACTCAAAGCAACTGTGGCGGTCAAGAATTGACATCTAATGCTGGTTACGCACAAAATGTTTCCGACAGGTGTTTGACAATTCAGAGACATGCGGTGGTTATGTCTGTTACTCCCAACAAACAGACGCACATTTCGATCACGGTCACTTGAACAGATTCTATGCCCGCTCATCTCAATAATCATTAGGGCAATACGAGGCCACAAGTTTGTTACAGAGCACAGTCCCAGCTGTCCTAGTCGAAATTTGGCAGGTTTTCAAGCTAGCCCCCCGTAGCTGGCATCCGGAATGTGGATCAATTCCGAGAATCGGGTGGACACGCCCGCCATCTTTTTTCTGGTCAAGTCGATCCTGTTGCTTTATATAAATGGGTGTACTTGCTTTGTCTGCATATTCAATCAATGAGGTTTATTTCCATAACTTACTCAAACTGTCCGAGCTACCTACTTGAGCGAAGAGAACAACCAAGTCAATCAACACGATAGCACGTCCCGGACATTATCGTACACATAGATATGTCGAACAACACAGAACATGTAAATATTGCACCTTAGTTCCAAGCTCCCGGGATACCACCACCAGCTTGCGCGCCGCCACCACTCGGGATGAGTTCCTCGATCAAGTTGGTCACAATGTCATCCTCAGCATCTTTGTTCGCAGGTGAATGTAGAAGCAGCTGGTCCATCACTTTCTTAGTCAAGTTGGGGTAGGTACCCTCCGTGAAACCCATCTACGATGACAATTTTCAATTGCAGTATAATCACCAACAAATAACACTTACATCCGACAACTTCCTCATGATTCGGTTCAATGGACGGTTCTCCTTGTTCTCATAAACATGTCCACGATGCATGTGACCCGTAGTGTGGCTACGCTTAGGAACGCTGAACATCTCGAGTTGCGGGTAACGACCACGCGCGTTACTGACAATGTGAACTCCCGATGTAGCAGCGCTGGACTCCGCAGCCTGTTGCTCGGGAGTAGGGGTCGTATTATTGCTCGACCCCTTGTCCGGTGTAATCTGTACCGGGTTATCCGACGTTTGTCTTGAGAGACTATCGTTGTCAAGATCAGTAAATAAGCGGGACTTGTTGTGCTGAGCCAACCTTTCGGACGTAGACTCTCGGTCTTGACGCCTCTGCTCTGCCATCTTCCTAATGGCCTTGGCTTGACGGTACCTTTCCTTCCGCGCCTTGTAGTCTGCCTTCGCTTTTTCGACCTCGGCACGAAGCTCCTCGGGTGTAATATCCGAAGCTGATGACGGCTGAACGGAAGTGCTCTGGCCGCGCTCTTCGGCTGCGCGCGCGAGAACATCTGCAAATGCCGCTCTCGTTCCAACGCCACTTTCGACGGACTCCCGCTGCTCAGCACCACGGGCCCAGAAGCGAGGAGGAGGGGGACGGGGCCAGCTTCGAGGGTGAAGAATCGGCGGCGGAGGCGGCGGCGGAGGTGGTGGTGGTGGTGGATGAGTCGTCCAAGACGGACTAGCTGGGTGAGCAAAAGGTGGTGGTGTGAACCACAAGTGATGGTTGCGACGCGGATGAGGAGGTAGGTGGGAAAACCTAGGGAAACTTGGCACCGGGGTTGAGCTCGGTGGGTTGGGCGCTCTTTCATCGGTAGAAACTGAGGCGGTGCCCCTAGATGTTTGCGCGTTGGTGTTCTCCTGGTCATCCCGACCAAATTCCCCAACAGAGCGGAAAATCCTTCCAAGCGTTTCACTAAACCGAGTACTAGCCTCCTGCTCGGTCGCACGGCGGAGCTCCTCGAAACTCCTGCCTGTTTCCTCTATGGCAGTGCGTTGGAATTCCTGTGCAGCGCGTGAGATGGCATCACGATGAGCAGCCAAGTAGGTGCCATTGGAAGTATTGGCAATGATGTTGCGGAGGTTTTCGGACAACTCCGGATGAGCGGAAAGAACAGTGGTGATAGTGGTGAGGAGTGAAGTGACATCGCGCACTAGCGAAGGTGAAACTCGGTGTGGATCAGGCAGATCTAGGGACGGAAGAGGGGGATCGTCATCAAAAACTTCTGTCTTTGGCTCTTCGGATTCATGGACTTTGAGCGTTTGTTCAGAGATCACGGGGGTGCTCTGCGCCTGAGCCGGAGTAGCAACCCTGCTCTGCGAAGGCTGGATAGTGGATGCGTGGGGAAGCCCGAATATACTCTCGGGGCGCACATCGTAAACATGGACGGGAGGTTTGGCCGGCGACTCGTCACCGATAACAGAGTCTGCAGATGAGACATCGTCTTCAACCGTGGCTGCACGTCCTTTGCCCTTGCCCTTGTCCTGCACAGCTGCCGCATTAGAAGCGAGGTCGGAGTGGGTGACGTCTCCACCGCCAGACTCGGTTGCTTCCGACTTGGAAACGCTGACGTCACTCTCCAGAACCTCAACAAAGGCATGAGGACTGTCAGGGGCGTCCTTGGAGAGGAAAAGACTCCCTAAGCTGCCAGGAAGACGCTGCCACTCATCGTCTGTGTCGAAAACCAAAGGTAATACTTCGTGACCACCAAACGTGTTCCGGAAGTGGGATTGCTGTGGTGTAGTGCCAGGCAACGAACGGGGAGCTGTAGTAGCGCGAAGACTGCCAAGATCATGAACAGCAAGCTTGATGGCGCCAGTATCGACGACTGATGTGTAGAAATCTTGGAGTTCGTCGTCGGAACTGAGAGTCACTTCATCACCGTCAAAATCGATGTATGATACACCGACATTGTCGATCGCAATATCGTACAAGCTGGCGACTCTGGTGGACAGAATGGACCAGGTCGGCAGAGTTGTGAAGGTAATACGACGGGTTAAACCGTCGAGTTTGGTTAACTTGAAGTGGACCACCATGGCTGGGTGTGTTGATATGGGGTCAGGAGAAGAACAAGCGACAAGACCGTCAAGCTATCTAAGTAGCGAATTCAAACTCCGACCTGCTGCGCCGAAGCAATAAAGTGACCTAGTCATACAACTTGAAACAGACAATATTTATTTACAAAACTCAAGCGAATATAGCCAACCGATGGTCGATCTCCACAGGGTCGTTGAACTGTGCATGGACGGCTGAGCGAGACGCCATCGGGACGGAAGGCATTGTGCTCACCCTAAAGTTGATGTTCAAAGCGCTGATCGCGGCGATGTCGGCAGGCGATAGGTCGAAGTTGTTGCACTGCAAGTTAGTGGCCAATCTCGCTGTGTTGTTCGTCTTCGGAATGACGGCGATGCCACGTTGAGTCGCCCATCGCAGCAAAACTTGCGCAGTGGCTGCGCGACGTGAGATCCGTTGCGGAGGGTTAAAAAATCAACATACTCTTCTGGTGGGCCACAGCGATTGCAGAAACGACGTCGTGCGCAAGCAGAGAATGCATGTTCTTTCCCATGCCAAGTTCGACATAACTCACAGAGCCAAAGGAAGAGTAAGCCGTCACAGCAATACCGAGGGTGCTGCAGAGCTTAACAAGTGCCTCTTGCGTTAAATAGGGGTGCAATTCGACCTGGAGTACCTGCGGCTCGTACTTGGCATAGCGGAGCACATCTAGGATGAGGGATCCCTGGCAGTTACTGATCACAATGAGAACGTGACAGTGTGTAGCGAGTCGATTGCACACCTCAAGCCAATGTTCTTTGTCAACCCCCCATCAACAAGTTTTTCCATGGCACCCCATGTTTCCGACAAGGGGGTATTCTCTATTTCGCGTTGTCAGCACCATTCTAGAGCGGAGAAAAAATTCATACGGAGGTGCACTTTGCCATCGTCACCCAACCATTCAGGAGGGTAACGGTGCTCGGGATCGACGTACTGCAGGGAGATGGGGAAATGGACAAGGAAGAGGTCAAAGTACTTGATGCCCCAAAGATCGAGCTGTTTCCTGGCAATTTGCTCCACCTGTTACTTTGATTAGGAGTTAGGTTCGCCTGCGGCCCAAACATCTTACATGTTCGCGGGCATGGAATGTGTTCCAGAGCTATTATCTCGCGTCAGCCCGGATATGTAAGCTGGCCAATTGGTATGTCTCGACTCACCTTGGACGTGATGACTAAGAGATGTATGGGTTAGTGGCGTGGTCCGAAACATGAGATGCGACTCACAGAGGTCTTCACGCTTCACGAGACCGTCCGCGATTGCCCGGCGGACACCCTCTCCGGCCTCTTTTTCGTTCCCATAGTCACCAGCACCGTCGAGGAGACGATATCCGGCCTTGATGGCGTCGTAAACCGTCTTGGACAGATATCAGGAGCCGGGAATACGCTGCATGAATGAAAACACACATCTGCGCAAGTAGCATTGGTGACCTATCGGGAGGTTGAGTTCGAGAACTATTTCATGGTGGCGTTGAACACTACCTTCCAAAGGCCGAAGCTGGGATGTGCAAAGGGCAAGCATGAGATGATCGTCACGGATGAAGATCAAGAAGACAGACCCGACCAAGGGCATCTGGATTAATTTGGGGTCAATAAACAGATCAGTAGAAGAGACAATGATGATGCCTTTTGTCCGGTACGCTTGAGAACGACGGAGGCCATGATTGGGGTGTCGATAAGGGAAGCGAGGAGAGATGATGTGAGAGGCGGATTCAGACCCGACTCTTTTTCTATGATCAGGCGGCCCGGTTTAACCGAGCGAGTGCTGTTCAGATGACCACAGCATGAATAGAAATGAACAAAAAACCTTGTAACTTATTATTACATCACTGCCCCGATGCGCCTCTACATCCTTGGTATTGGCCCCGTTGGCTCTCTTCTTGCCCACCATCTCCGTGCAGCACTGCCCAGTTCATATTCTATTACCCTTATTCACAAATCTGTCGCTCAGGCACGCACTGCAGCCCTTCTTGGTGGAAAAATTGCTGTGGAGAACCAGGGCATAGTCCATTCCAGCGGCGGGTACGATGTAGAGGTTTTCGAGCACGGCGACTACTCGGGTGCCGGGATACCTTTCGATGTCGCCCTCTCCAAGGATGGACCCAATCCACCCATCAGAACCGACCCTATAGAAACTGTCTTCGTCACCACCAAAGCCCAAAATACTACGAATGCCATCTCTCGCATGCTCCCTCGTCTATCCCCCAAAAGTACCATTGTCCTTCTTCAGAATGGGATGGGTGTCTACGAAGATCTCGTGCAAAGGCTCTTCCGGAACCCTGCAAGCAGACCGCACTTTATTCTGGGTTCCAATACTCATGGTGCATGGTTCAAGTCTCCGCTTCACGTCGTACACGCAGGCGTCGGTAACATTGAGTTCGGCATTGTTCCGGACAGTCGCGGGCGGGACTTTGAAGCATCCCTTTCAGACGAGTGCAAACCACTGCATGAACGTGCACTTGGCCTCGATGATATAGCACGTCAAGGGGATGCATCTTATACCGACTACTCTAGTTTGCGGGACGCGGTGGCAGTCCTCAGCTCGCTTGACGGGCTTAGCTGCCAGTGGAAACGAATGTCAGACATACAACTCGCGATGCGCAAAAAACTAGTCGTGAACGCCGTGGTAAACCCCCTCTCCGCAATCCTTGGGTGTCGGAATGGTGCTTTGTTTAAAGACGACGCATCCAAACGCATACTTCACGATGTTTGCACAGAAGCCTCCGCCGCTTTTCAGGCGCAGCTAGAAGCAGACACGCTTGCGTTTCTTGGTTCCATCGATGGGGACGCAGAAAAGAGCCAGACGCCTTTAGGTAGAATGCCACACGACCTCCAAGCCGACATGCTCATTCAAGAAGTCAAACGAGTCGCTCACCTAACAAAAGGAAACATCTCATCGACCCTGGCTGATATACGGAAGGGCAGACCCACTGAAATATCCTTCCTCAACGGGTACCTCGTTCGCCTTGGCAAACAATACGGCGTGCCAATGCCAGTCAATTCGACTCTCCTCAATATGGTTAACATGCGGAGTGCTATTCCTGTCGACCAGATGCTCTAAGCCAACACCAGGTGTGTCCATTCGCCCGCGTACGCACGCAATTCCATTTATCTCAACTCCCAAATAGCTGAGATTCTAGCGATGTATGTCGCTGCTTACTGTGGAGAGCACGAAAACACATTGAAAATTCACGCTGCACGACGGACAGATATCTCGCCGATGAATTCAATTCTGCCTGCTGAGCCGCTTGCACTATGTACCACTAGTAGCAGCGATACAGAGTTCTCAGCGTTTAGCTCAGACGTTTTTCTGATAACTGATTGCATAGATGTTCTGACAGCGAGGCAGCTGTCGTGTGAACTGGCTCACACGTAAATGATGTATGAGCCTCAAGTCGTGCCTCGAATTTACTCTGATACCGACTACAAATATTCATATCCCTGTTGATGATGGCTCTGACATGTTACACCAGCACTTACGTAGTGGAACGAGCGTGTGTGAACCTGTTTCGTCGGTTTCAACCCGGATTGATTCTTCAAGGCTGTCATCATCATATATCCATCCACTCAGAGTCGCTCGTATTCGCCTCCATTGAGCCCTGCCATCATGACGTTGAAAGAATTGCCATTCGACATTTACGTGCAAATCCTCAAGCAACTTCCCGTCTCAGCTCTGACAGACGAAAGCCCAAGGACGCTGGCTGCGTGTCTCCAGGCGAACTCGATTCTCCGAAGCGTAGCATCTCTCGCAACGCTTTGGGAACCACATTATCATGTGCGATGGACGATCAGCGTTCCCGCAAATGAACTCGCCCGAAGACAGGCTTCCGGGGATAATTGGAAGTCACTTTATTTGCAGCGCGTCCATCTAGACCAACAGGCCCTCGACATCCTGGATGATATCATCACGGAACGTGATGCGCGACTGGAGAGAGCAAGAGAGATCACTTCCACGTTCTCGTACGACGTCTGGAATGCATTGGCCAAGGAAGCTCGATGTCCTGTGCCAGAACCTCTGCGGGGTATCTACGATGACTGCAGGGATTATGAAGAGGTTCCTGACCATGCTATCCCCCGTCGCTTCTGGGCACAATCGCTGTTGGGAGCCATAGCACGTAGTCATGCGGTGCGGACATGGTCTGCAATTAGGGATGAGGAAGATAATGATGCGGTCACACTAGAAACAGCCATCGCATGCCTTTCGTCATATTTTGCTCATCCCCCGATGGAAGTAAGTAACGAGTAGGATACATGTTTCCTTCGCTTATAGCGCATTTTCAAGGTTTCATCTCAGCTCGACATTCTAAGTGACTTATGTCGGTCGTATCTTGCAGACAATGGCCTCCCGACTGTTCCAGCCGAGGTCAATCGCAGTGAAAGCACACTATGTCGTATGTCATCATCAATCTGCGATTTTCTTTGGGAACATGGGTTCAGTGCCGCAGAACGTGAGCCACAGATCGGTTTGGGCACTATACACTAATTACGGAGTATGTCAGATTCCCGATTCAACGCCTTTAATACGCGATTTCCACATTGGTTTCTTAGCACACATAAAGACACAATTCCGATATCGCTGGTATACATCTTTGTTTGCCTTGCTCGACGCCTGGGAATACGAGCTGCTCCCGTTGATTTTCCTGCAAGAGTCTTAGCTGTCGTCTCATCACCTCGACCTGCAATTTCAGATATCATCGTGGATGTCTTCGGGTCTAGGAGGGCGGCCATACTGTCGATTCATGAGGATATTCCTCGATTACTCATAGACGCAGGCATTTCCCCGATGTCTGCCCTGGGCTCTATCCGACCAGCCAGTACAGCCACCATGGTTGTCCGAGCATCGCGAAACATACTTGCTTCGTTCTCGTTCATGCAATCAATGGCAGGTATCTCTGAAGGGGATCTCAATGCTGCATTATATGTCGGATTCTCCGTGAATTTGATCTTCATGAATGATAGGAGATATCTCTTGAACATGATGAAACACATCACCCGTTTTCCGTTAGACATCCTCTCCGTCATGACCGACGTTTTGGCGCCTTGCCTTAGTTCACCTATTCAAGAACAGCTCCTGGCTAGTTGCAAGGCAGCACATGAAGACGAGGATGAGGCCGCGGCCGCCGTGATGTTGCGGTCTAAAGTGGCGACCCCCATCAAATATTTCGTAGGAATGATTTTCAAACATACCAAGTACGAATATAGAGGGTATATATACGGGTGGGAGGTGAGTTGGTCCTTTGTGGCGTTAGTAGATGTCAAAACGATGTTCTTGCAGCCATCTTGTATGGCTTCCGAAGGCTGGATAACGTCAATGGAAGTGGACTCACTTCCTCGCGGACGATACCAGCCCTTCTATCATGTCTTCACCCAAGGCGGGTCCTCCAGATGTGAGTCCTCTAGATGCTCATTGAAATTGGTATCGACATGTGGGCTTAGATGTGGCAGAGGAAAATATTATACCAACTAGGTTAGAACCCTACGAGTACCGTCAGCTGCTTTCAAATGCCCCTGAAGTAGGTCGGTACTTCGAGGGACTTGTCCAAGCGAACGGTAGAGCCAGGTTGCTCCTTAGTCCGGAACTTCTTTCTGCTTACCCCGAAGATGATGCTGTTGGGGAGAAATGGGTTAAGCTTGACGGCGCGACCTCTTGACATTGGGAGTGGTCCAATCACCGCTGTTCGAGATCCTATCAATTCTCGATGTGTAGAAGCATCAATAATACAGCTCATCATTCGACTGTCAAAAGATATATATGCTACACGCAGTATGTATAACAAACCTGGGTGATACAGTAAAGAGTGGATCAAGAAGTAAATGGATGATCACCAATAGCCCAACGTGGTGCCCTCGAAACCAATCTCAAGCCATCTCTCCACGTCCTCGACCTTCTGTTCCTGATTTCCAGCTAGGCCTTGAAAACCAACCTTGTGATACACCTTCCGCGCAGCCACCAAGTCCTCTCCGACATAAAGAACGACGCGCTCCTTCTTCCGGAGCATCCTGAAAAAATTAGAATAATGGAAAGCATAGGCTGCACCAGCAGATACTCACTCTTCACAGACACGGTAAAGAAGCCGCCCGGCACAACGATGACCTCTCCATCTCTTTGCTGTGAAAACCTTCGTGATTGCCGTCACATTGTCGGACTCTCTGGTTGCAGCAACGAGGCAGGCAATCTCCCAGTCTTCGTCTCCCTTCTTCATCATGTGCACCCAAGCCTGCCGCTTGGTTATTAATGCCCTTGCTTCATCTTCCGCACGTTCGTCATCAAGTTCATATGGTGGCTGTCGGAAAAAACGTTACGACTCGCACACCATACAACGCTCATAATACTCACCGAGGTGCAGGAGAATTCCTTGCAGAGGACTTTGAGCTCTTCCAAGTGGGAAATGTCCGCATGGCGGAGAGCGATGAGGATGTCCTCAGACTCTCGAAGAGGAAAAATATCTGGAGACTTGTTGAGGGTCTCCCTGGTGCAGAAAGTGAAGGTCGCGTCGTAATACGGGAGAGGCACGATGCCGTGCCCCTGGTGCGTGTGTTCTTCGAATATTTCGGCGAACTTTTTCGCCACATACGCGATGGAAAAGACGGAAAAAACTCGCTGGGGAGAGACCTCCCTGAGCAGACAAAGGACAAGCTGTGTCAAGGAAGCAGTGACGCTCTTGCCGTCGCTTTCGTCCTGGGCGAGCTGAGCGGATGACTTGGGAGTGTAAATGAAGATGGGGTAGTTCCCCAACAACCCTTGTGTGCAGGAAAGGACGAACTCGGCGTCTTTGCCCGCATCACCATATGCAACGATCCACAGCTGGTTGTGGTCATTGATAGCATCAGCTTCGCGAGAAGCGTCCGAGGCCTTCTTCGCGAATGGGAGAACGATGTTTGCAGCCGCCTCATTTTTTGCGAGCGCGGCCCAGAATTCTGGTGGAAGATCGGATGCGTTGTTGTACGCTCTACAGGGGAGGACAGCAGACATGATTGAGAAACTCGATGGTGAGGATCGTCATACCTTCTATGTCTCTGTTTTATACGAGTGGAAGGTTAGACTGGAGCGGATCCGTGAACTGGATACAACGCCGAAGGCTCGTTGTAATCACACGGAGCCGCTTGAAGATTGAACGTTTGAGCCATCCTGCGCCACGGAAAATGATGAGATGATGGATGTCGGCAACGTTTTAATAAATCCACTGGAATTTGGCACTGGCAGAAAGATAAAACAACAAGCTCACGTTAGGAGCCACGGAAAATGTACGGAACGACGTCCTATAAAACTTGGCAACGGTGCCAGTTGACCTAGAAATTGGCATGCGATTACAGCAGCCAGTAGGAACGTTACCGGGCATTACCGTCAGGAAATTCGTTGCTCGACTTTGTGGTAAAGAGAAACACCTTGCAGGGATTGATGGAAAGAGATAACTGCGCGTTGCGACCAGGTTGTGGATGCACCCAGCGCTGAAGACAACCTGCATGATGAAAAGAATATGACATGTAATTTCTTGACTTGTGGTCACCCCATCGAGCCGAGTCGGGTCCGGCAGCAGAAATGGCCAGAAGTCAAGCAGCTCAAGTGCTCGTCAAATTTGGCAAACATGATTCTATACAAAATTCATGCGAGTGCTACGTGTTAGTGGTGTCCGTTTACTAATACATCGTTCTTCATCCAACTGCCAGGAACGTTGGACGGAATGGTATCCTCGATGACTTTCAACGTAGCGAGCAGCCGCTCTTCGTTGTGTCTGCGCCCCACAAGCTGCAAGCTGATGGGGGCATAATCATACGTAGAGGGGTCCCATTGCCCAGCGACACGCTCCTCTATCCTGTTTCTCGGCGGGTGTGTGAAGGCCCCCGGTAAAGGTTGGGAGGCCGAGTACTGGCCAACAGGAAACACGACCGCTGGGAGGTCCAACAAGTTCCAGTGGGACGTGTATCCCCACCAACACGTCGTATCATGAGGTGGCGCTAGCGTTGGTGCAACAGGGCATAGGACTGCATCCACGGGACGGCCACTGGAGCCCCTGGATGCATTCCAGTGTTCTAGAGCCTTGGTGCGAAAAGTCTCACGTTCCACGTTCAAATGAAATATTTCGTCGACGGTAAACGGCTCAGGATGCTGAATCTGATCAAGGATCCACTTGGTTTGAGGGACTGGTGGTTCTCCTCCTTCACGGAAGACTTGCCAATACTCCGCACCACCATCAAGAAAGTAAAGTTTCAACTGGAAACCGTTTGGTCTGGTTAGTACATTCTGTTAGCGTTGCCATCGGAGACGACCCACAATCAGCTCCCATCCCTTTTGATGGTCCAGCGGTTCCCACAAAACCACCTCATGTCCGGCTTTCTTTAGTTCCGCCTCGTATTTCTTCAATGCCTGCGTGATTGGCGGGTGCGGAGCCACAACGCCATCATCGTATAAGATGGCTATCGTCAACTTCTTCCCCGCTACACCTTCGCCGCGTGCGACGTCCACCTTCCAAGGCATTTCCAGAAGCGGCGGCTCGTACAACCACGGTTCCGCATCCAGCATCACCCTGCAGAAGAGTCCAAGATCTCTCGCCGATCTGGCTAGTGGACCGACACAGCCAACGATCGCGTCCATTCCATCATGGGAACCAAGCAACCCAGAATGAGGCAGGCGGGCAACTGACCCCTTCAGGCCATACAAGCCACAATGTGCAGCTGGGATCCTGACACTCCCACCAATATCTGTACCCACCCCTAAAACGCTTCCGCGACAGGCAATGAGGGCAGCCTCTCCTCCGCTGCTGCCTCCACTTGTCAGATTTCGGTTGTATGGGTTGACACTCCGTCCAAAAATGTTATTGTCTGTCTCCAGCGACTAGGAATGACGTGAATGTTTGATTGATCCGTCGCACGGATTATTGCTTACGAGTAAGGTTTGAGGGTTTTGGGTTTTAACGTATATGATGGCTCCTGCTTTCCTAAGAATGCTAACCACGAGGGCATCGTCGTTCACCACGGTTTTGTAAGCCCAAGCTAGTCAACGTTTCGTGGGTCACCATCTGGCATCACGTGTGAAAATATTGTATTTACCGATATAACCAGACGATGTGTCCAGACCCTTTACTTTGATGTGGTCCTTAATCGAGACCGGTAGACCATGGAGTGGTCCGACTACCTGCCCCGTTTCCTTGAGATATTGATCCAGTTGTGCCGCTCTCTCGAAAGCATCGTTGAGACAAGACTCCGTCAGACAATTTGTCACGTCGTTAGCGCGGATCGCGACTATGACAAATGCCTCCAAGACTTCGGTGGATGTGAAAACGTTTTTTCGAATGAGTTCAGCGAGTGCAGTGGCATCGCAGTTTACGATGGTCTTCTGCTTATCGGTGAGTGTCGCTTGGGGGTATTCCTGAACATTGATAACACCATCATGAGGTTTAAAGTTCTGGTCGGCGGCGAGCTGGGTATGTTGACACAAATGACTGCTGCGATCGCTCTTCTTGCGGGCGGCCACATCCTGAGCCGACGGAGACAACGTATGGAGCATCTTGTAACGCACAGGTTGGTGAGTGGCAGATGGGGTACGGATGGACAGGGCGATGCGGCCCAGTGATTTAGCCGATGCTTTTGAATATGAATCAGAATCAGGATGACTAGCTATCTTGCTGTAGATCATCGGGGCTGTACGTTTTGCCGAATCGAATATCTAAATAGCAGCATATGGATGTTTAAAAGAAAATAATGTGGACACGATGCATTACGGGGGACACAGGTTCCTGAGAGAACAAGCGATGTTGCTGGCATCCCGCGTCTGATGGGACGTTCTGATAACGCCATGGTCGGATCAATAAAAAAATCGCCGTAATTAGCGGTATTCAAATAAGCATTTATCGGGCATTTATCGGATTTATGTTGGGGTCATTTACCGCATGCAAAACACGTTTTGGCGGAAGTAAGCTGGTCGGAGTCTGAAAAATGATGCCTGCCTCCCACTCCCCTTGTCACTCTGCAAGACTCCAAGCTTCAACGAGCAAGCTGATTAAATCAATACCTATGGCTACAAAGAACCAGGGATCTGTTGCGCTTGGTCTGGGTAGGAATGAGCATAGGCTCAAAAGACTATTGGGAGGGTCAAAGGTCCAGGGTACTCGGACAAGGATGTTTGCTGAGAGATCAGAGAGGTTCGTCTGACAATAGAGTCGATGAAGAGGTTCAAGGGAATTGTCCAACAATAGAGTTGACAAAGAGGTTCAAAGGGGTTGTCCGACAGTAGCATCGATGAAGAGGTTCAAAGGGGTCGTCTGATGGTAGAGTCAACGAAGAGATTTGAAGAGGTTCAAGGTAGAATTGAGCAGGACTAAGCTAAGGTTACATCGAGTAAAACGATGGCTTTAAGTACTGCAAAGAATAGAAATTAATAGAAGGTTATGGAAGGTTTGTTACTAAGCGGAGAAAGATAGAACCTTCCATGGGAAATAGAAGCGTAGATAACAAGAATAGAGAAGTGGAAATGAAAGGTGTGCAATGAACACGTTGTATGTTCTAGAGCACTCTAAAGAAAGTAAAAGATACCAGGTTGGGCTGGTCTATCATATTGATGAACAAGAAGAGAAATGAAATGAATCATAACAGGATCTCACAAGACTGCTGTGCGAGGTCTTCCTCCCCCTCAGAAGAAACAATGTGGTCAAGGTAAGGCCATTTCTACTACAGTATTACTTGTGCCAGAGCCTGGCACATCGACTTCAATGGCACCACCCAAATGATCTTCTGGTCCCCATATAATATGGGAAGGCACATGGATTGCCCTGCTGGTTGAATGGATCATGAACAACCCTGACAATTGACACTCACTTGTTCATGATGGCCAAAATGTCAAATCCCCCAGAAAAAGTAAGAAGGAGGTTGCATGTATGATTGCAAAGCATATATTTGAAGCCAATGAAGATCATTCCTCTCTATATGCTGCAGATGCTGGGAAGTATGTAACATCCATGATTAATCATGTCAATATGTGAGTTTTTTTTAAATTGCCTGGCAACTCCTCCCCATATACCACCCCAGGTTGTGGACAAAGTATTGCAAACACCATGCCTGGATGAAGAGCACTGGCAGTGGAGTTATGCCAGTGGATCACAATGGTTCTGATGGGTCTGGTGACAAAGTGAGGGAGGGATCAGCAGCAAACATTCTTGGTATGTCCCCATTCAGCATTGGGTATCTTTACTGCTTAATACTCCTATGGATGATATTTTCCATGTATTTCCACATTACAAAGAACTTGACACTGTATGGCACAACATCCCCACTTTGAACAGTGAAACCATTTTGTCAAAGCCAAATGTCAACCATGCAGAAAATTTACTTGCAATTATCCAGATGAAAGCAGCCAACAAGGAAACATCTGCATACAATTTTGAAGCTGATATTGCTGTTGAAGGCAAAGTACCTGACTTGGATGAAGATGAGCTGATGGATGTAGAACAAGGTGATGGTATGTACACTGATATATACATATAGATCCACCATCTCATGACAATGAAGTGTCCATTTGTATTGATGATGAGATGTCCATAGAAACTCCTGATGATGTCCAGGTATTTTTTTATTTTCTATTGTATTTAATTACTTACAATAGCTTGTTTAGCTGTTGAATGCCTGTCAAATGTCACATATTGCCACCCCCGAACCAACCTTGTTTTCCACCAGATCCAAGGGGAAGATGCTGATGCAAGACCAATGAAGTGCTTTTACACCCTACAGTCATCCACCCAGTTCCTCTACTTCATTGATGGGCAAAGGGAACAGTACCAGGCACAGTCCCTCCTCTTCCATAAAAAGGATGCTGAGTTCTGGAAGCCAACTTTCTGCGAAGCTTGAGAAGCTCAAGAAACTTGGTGAGAAGCTTGTGACAGACTCTGCAACCCCCTCAGGCAAAGCCATGTAGTATACTTGGATAATGCGTCAGCAGGAGCTTGACAATCAACATGCCAAGCTCAATTTTAAAAAGTCAGAATATGAGCAGGAGGAGTGGCTGAAGCTGCTGGATGTTGAGGTACATAAGGAAGAGTTTCACAAAATTTCCCAGCAGATCGAGCTGCTATGAATGCAGATGCAGATGCAGCAGTGGCAAATGATGGTGGCTGTTGCTTCCCAGTCTCAAGCAGCATCTGGGTCAACTCCTGGATCCTTGTTTGCATTTCCCCCGAATGTGTTCTCTGTTCCTACCCTCCCATTCACCTTCAGCTCAGCTCTTGCTCCCACATCTGTCCCTGCTCCCACTCCTGCTCCCACTCCCACTCCTGCTCCCACTTCCACTCCTGCTCCCACTTCCACTCTTGCTCCCACTTCCACTCCTGCTCCCACTCCTGCTCCCACCCTTTCTGCCACCACTCTCGCACCTTCCTTCCCCCCTGCTGTTGCACCCAATGGATCCTCTGACCAACCATTGTCTATTGAGTAGGTCTTGTATTGTCAAAAGTACATTTTTTTTTCTGCTGTCAATTTGGTTTTTTCTTTTTCTTTTTTCAGGTTGTATTCATGTCATTGTGTAGCACAAGATGTTGTAAACTGTGCTTGCTACAAATACACTAACTTTTTTCCATCTAGTCTTTCCTATTGTTTACAACATAATCCCTCCTGTTTTTAGCTATGAACAGCTTGTGCATCAACTGCATGTGAAACTGCTGTCCTGGTGTACCCACAGGGACTGCCACCACCATGTGTTCAACTTCATGGGAATCTTCATTTCCTTCTGCCTGTGCCCAGCCCAGTGAGGATTCCTTTCCATTTTGCTCTTCAAACCTAACTATGTATCATGTTGTGTAGAATTATACAACATTGAATCCAATGAACAATGTATTTGATGTTGTCATGGGTATGGATCTGCAGGTGCAACTCTTGAAGAGACTGAAACTGCCCCTTTAGTGCAGCGAAGGCATGTTCCATGTGTTACATTTCACTTCTGTGTATGATAAACCAGCCCAACCCAGTATCTTTTCCTTTCTTTAGAGTGCTCTAGAACATACAATGTGTTCATTGCACACCATTCATTTCTGTTTTCTATTCTTGTTATCTTTACTTCTGTTTCTCATGGAATGCTCTATCTTTGATAGCTTAGTAACAAACCTTCCATGACATTCCATTAGTTTCCATTTCTCACAGTACTTAAGCTGTCATTATACTTGATGTATCCTCAGCTTAGTCCTGCTCAATCTTACCTCATTCTCTGAAACTCTCTGAACTCCTTTGTTAACTTCTTTGTCAGATGACCTCTTTGAATCTCATCAACTTCTATCATTGACTGAACCCTTGACCCTCTGGCAAGCCTCCTTGTCCATATATCTTTGAACCCTTGACTTTGTTGTTAGTTCTTTGAGCCTACACTCATTCCTACCCAGACCAAGTGTAACAAAAGGACTAAGCTACTCTTTTCAGACTATCATCATTGTAGTTCCCACCATTTCCTCCCCTTGAACACCTGGAGCCCTAGAAAGGGCACTACAATGCTTTTATCAAGTTCCCTCAGAATCCCCCCCCTCCACTGAACACTCAAACAAAGATTTTGATGTTCCTCTTGACTCCCTCAAACCAGAAGAAACTCTTGCCCTAGCCCCAGACACCTCTCTCAGAGTTCCTATGACATCTCTCCCCACTCCCATTGTGACCAGACCTCTTCTCCCTCTCCAACCCCCCTCTGCCCCCATTCCCCCTCAACAATTTGTTCCCTCACACCCACTTCCCCTCTTCCTTCCCCCACAACCACCTCACCCCACCATGACATTGAAACCAGTCAAACTCCACATTGGCACCCTCAAATACTTCGATGGCAACTATGCCAAAGCCACAATCTGGTTGGACTCTGTCTGAACCTGTCTCCTTGTCAATGAAGAAGTCTACACCACTGATGCTAAAAAGATCACCTGCACTCTTTCATACATGACCAAAGGAGCTGCCCTGACTTGGGCCTCCTCCTTCTGAAAAGCTGCTCTTGGAACCAACAAAGGCTTTGGAACCTATGAGGAGTTTATAAAGGTGTTCAGCACCACCTTTGAACACAAAGACACTACTGCTCTCTCCATCACCTGGCTCTCCACCACCAAAATGGAAGGAAAACCCTCTCTCTCCAACCTCACTAAGTACATCTCTGAGTTCCAAAACCATGTCCAGATCAGCAGAATCACTGACCAAAATGTCCTCATTGGATATTTCTCCACTAGTATCTACATCAAACTTATGTGCTGCATCATGTCTATGGACACCATCCCCACTAAGATTGATGATTGGTATGCCAAGGCCACCCACTTCCTCACTCAATGGGGAAGGGCAGATGACATGGCAAAACGAGGCAAGACAAACCTCCCCTACCATTTGTTCTCCTCCTCCTCCTCCTCCTGCCCCCAGAAAGACTCTGATGCCATGGATATTGACACTATCAAAGTATCCAAGATGACCCCAGAAGAATGAAAATGCTGTATTGCCAAAGGACTTTGTTTCCGCTGCTGCAAACCTGGACATCTCTTGGATGAATGCCCCTACTTCCCTTCCCAGCTGAAGAAAACTGGAGAAAGAAAGGTTAGAAAGGTCAAAGAAGTCCCAAGACTAGTAGAAGTTGAGGATGATGATGAAGAAGAAACTGTAGCCAGAATCTCCTTTGCTTCACCCAACAAGGATTTTTAGAAAGGAGACCTTCCCCAATGCAAGGCTCTCCCTCTTTTATGTGCACCTCTGTACTTGTATCATCAATTACAAAGCAATCCATGCAAATCCCCATTGAAATTGTCGAACCATCACACCTAAAAGCCATTGGAACCTGTGCTCTCATCAACTCTGGAGTGCAAATCTCTTGCATTGACTGGGACTTTGTTCAAAAACATTGCCTCCCAAAAAAATGACTCCCCTCCCCCATCACCATTTGAAACGTTGACCAGTCCTCAAACAAAAATGGTTTTATCTGTTTCTTCACCACACTTTATATCCACATTGGTCAACTCACACATCACATCAGGTTCTACATCCTTAACTGTGGAAAAGAGAATGTAGTCCTTGGACTCTCCTGGCTTAAACAAGCCAACCCCACCATCAACTGGACCAAGTGAGAACTGTCTATTCCCCTCGACTCCAATCAAACCAGAGACCTATACCATAACCATACCAAACCACCCCCCACCCCCCAAACACCTACCACTTGCCACCCATCCCACCATACAGTATACAGGTTGATTCCATCTGGGATGGACGTCTCTACAATTACATGAAGAAAGAAACTGAGGCACAATACCTTCTGCAGGCCAACAATAACCACATCATCAATCAAATCATCTGCTGTGGATCCCATTTCATTCCTGCTGCCACCACTGCCAAACTCACAACATCCATGGAACTAGCTATGGCCACTGAAAGAGCCAAACCAAAAGTGACTCTCCCACCTGAATACTCCACCTTTTCCTCTGTCTTCTCCAAAGAAGCAACCAACCATGTTCCCCCCAGCTGACCCTACAACCATGAAATCAATCTTGATGACTCCTTTTCCCCAAAGATCAGCAAGCTTTACCCCCTCTCCCCTGACAAAAAAGCTACCACCAAAGCTTTTCTTGATGAAAATCTCAAAGCAGGAAAGATTCGTCCATCCAACTCCCCTCAAGCCACACCCTTTTTCTTCATTAAAAAGAAGGATGGTGGTCTCTGTCCCTGCCAGGACTACCAATATATCAATGAACATACCATCTGCAATGCCTATCCCCTTCCCCTCATATCTGACCTTGTCAATAAACTCAAAGGCACCAAGGTCTTCACCAAATTTGATGTCTGTTGAGGTTACAACAACATCCATATCAAGGATGGTCACCAATGAAAAGCAGCATTCATTACACACAAAGGACTGTTTGAACTGACCATCATGTTCTTTGGTCTCTGCAACTCCCCTGCCACTTTCCAATGCTTCATGAATGACTCCTTCCATGATATGAATGCAGAAGGATGGCTAGTCATCTATATGGACAACCTCCTCATTTTCTCCCCTGACACCAAAACCCACAAAGAACAAACCAAATGAGTTCTCCAACACATGACTGAGCTAGACCTTCACCTCAAACTTGAAAAATGCAAGTTTGCTACCAACAAGGTTGAATACCTTGGAATGATCGTCCGCCCTGATGAACTTGCCATGGACCCAGTAAAACTAGATGGCATTCATGAATGGCCTATCCCTGCCAAAGTCAGGGATGTCCACTCCTTCTTGGGATTTGCCAACTTCTACCAACATTTCATCCCCAACTACTCCAACATCACATGCCCCCTCCTTGACCTCACAAAGAAGAACCAACTCTGGGACTGGTCTTCTAGCTGCCAACAATCCTTCAATGAACTCAAATGATTGTTCCTTTGTTGTCCAATCCTCCATCTCCCTGACCCCACCCACCCCTTTGCCATTGCTACTGACACCTCCAAATATGCCTTTGGTGGGGTCCTTCTCCAAACTGACACCAACAGTGATTGGCACCCATGCTCTTATCTCTCACAATCCTTCTCCCCCACCGAACACAACTATGATATCTATGATAGAGAACTCCTCACTGTCATTCACAGCCTCAAAGCCTGGCACCACTACCTCCAAGGATCCCCCTTTCCTATCAAAGTCTTCACTGATCATAAAAACCTCACATATTTCTGCCAGCCTCAAAAACTTAACCAACAACAGGCTTGTTGGTTACTTGACATCTCAGACTTCAACCTCCACCTCACCCATGTCCCTGGCATCTCCCTTGCAGCACCAGATGCTCTCTCTTGTCAACCAGACCTCCTTCCACCCACCAATGATGACAATGACAATGTCACTCTCCTTCCTGACACTCTTTTTGTCAACCTCATCAACACCTCTCTCCAAAGCAAACTAGCTGCCTCCTTCACCTCAGACCCCCTTGTCCTGGATGCCCTATGTGCTACCACTGGTGATGTTCCTGCTTGTTTCTGCTTTTAACTCTCTGACTGGCAATACAATGCTGGTGTTCTCACCTTCCAAGGATGTATCTATGTTCCCCCTGACCTCCGTCAATCTATTGTCAAATGCCACCATGATCACACCTCTGCTGGCCACCCTGGATACCTTAAAACTTGCCAACTCATTGCTGCTGAATTTTGGTGGCCAGGCCTTGCTCAGTTCATCCACAAATATGTTGAAGGATGTGCCCTCTGCCAGTCATTGAAAACAAACACCCATCTATGGTTCCCCCCCTCTCCCCCATCACCTCTTCCTCTTCTATTCCTTTCCAACAGATCTCCTGTGACCTTATCACTGACCTCCCTGTTTCCTCAGGCTTTGACAGTCTTTTGGTCATGGTCGACCATGGGCTTACTAAGGGGGTGATTCTCTGCCCTACCAAGAAATCCATCTCTGCTGAAGGAATTGCCTCCCTCTTTTTCCACAAAGTCTACACCCAGTTCAGCCTCTATGACAAAATCATCTCTAATTGTGGCCTCCAATTCACCTCTTCCTTTGCAAAGGAACTTGGATGACTCCTCAGATACAACCTTTCCCTCTCCACTGCATACCACCCTCAATCTGATGGAGAAACTGAACAGGTAAATCAGGAAATAGAAACCTACCTTTGGATCTTCTGCAGCAACTCCCCCTCCACATGGTCCAATCTAATCTCCCATGCCAAATTCACATACAATTACTGTCCTCATTCTGTCACCAACAAATCCCCATTCTTTCTCATGATGGGCTTCAAACCCTGCCCCCTTCCCACCATCATTGCCAAAACCAACATTCCAGCAGTCAAAGAACAACTTAAACTCCTCTCTGCAGCTCAAGATGAAGCCCTGGTGGCACATGAACTTGCTAGACAAGTTATAAAATCCTGCTTCCATGGAAAGTTCACTTCCTTTCATAATGGCGACAAAGTTTGGCTAGAAGCCTGAAATCTAAAACATCTTATCTCCCATCTGAAGTTTGCCCCTAAGTGAGAAGGTCCATTTACCATTACCCAGGTCCTCTCCCCCCTTACTTATAAACATTGCCTCCCACACACATGGAAAATACACCTGGTCTTCCATGCCTCCCTGTTATTGCCCTATTGCGAAAATGATGTACATGGACTGAACTTCCCTTCCCCTCCACTTGACCTTATCAACAAAGAAGAGGAATACAAAATGGAAAAAGTTATCTGACACTGTGGAACCCCAAACAACCAAAAATTCCTAGTCCAATGGAAAGGATACTCAGCTGAAGAAGACTCATGGTTACCCAAATCAGAGTTTAACCATGCAAGGGAAATTCTCTCCAACTATAAAACCCTTCACCCTCACGCCTTCCCTTTCCCATCCCTCACATCATCCACTAAGCCCAAACATGTCTGCTCCTATTAGATCCCCTTCCCCCACTACAGCTACCACTGGCTGGACCACCCCCTTGCTCTACTGTATTCAAGGTCTCAATTCAACCAATTACAATCCTGCCATTCCCTGACCCCCTTCTCCCCCTCTACACCTTCCTACTCTAGACCCCAACCCAATCATCTCCATCAACTTACCACTTTATGCTCAACACATCTGTCCTGACAAATTCCCCATCACTGAACAATCCTCCTTAACGCTCCTTCTTGAATCCCCCCATCTCATTACCCCCCTTTATGCCCATCTAGAACCCTTCTCCCCCCTTGATATTTTACTCCTCCTTTTTCAAGAGATCCACAGCCTCTACCTCCTCACCAACCAAATGTCTGACTACCCCATGAAGCATGTCACCACCCTCCATGAAATCCATATGGAGCTGACCAACCTCATCCTTTCCATCATGCACCAACTAGAAATGGACAAGCTAGCCAAGGATGTTTTATGCTATACCTGAGAGCTTGATGAACACTGCCATCTAGACCAAAACCCTTCCCCAGAAGCCTCCAAAGAACCTCTTACCCTCAAAGAGTCAGCCATCATTGAACAAGCCAAAGTCAGTTGGGAAGGACAGCATAACATACCTCTCTCCCCCAATCACTACCTCTACAGCCAAGCATGTTACTATTGCCACTGACTTTTACACATCCATATCAACTGTCCATTTTATATTTGCCCACACTGTGTGTGACACTGTCCTGGCCATACCCAAAATTGCTGTCCTCATTGCCCTCATCCTTGTACCCTCAACCCAGTGGGTTCTTCTTCCTTTTTGGCTTCCTCAACACATTCTAGGTGTTCTGGCTTCACTTCCCCATCCCCATCCCAACCTCTCATTGAATGACTCTCTGATCCCCCATCCTCTGGCTCAAACACTGCTCCCAGACAAGTTCCCCCCTCATCTTATCATTGTTGTCAACCCCATCACCCTTGTCACCATCACTGTTGCCCTTTTCCTGATTCAGAACTCACTGACCTGGACTTGAATGACAATGACCCAGGTTATGACAACTTGGCTTATGCCAACATGACTGGCTCCCTTGGCAGAGATAGGTGCATGGATCTCTAATCCTTTTTCTTGATTCATTTCTTGTTGTAACTTTGAATGTACTCTGGGGGTAATGTTACATTTCACTTCTGTGTATGATAAACCAGCCTGACCCAGTATCTTTTCCTTTCTTTAGAGTGCTCTAGAACATACAACGTGTTTGTCACACACCATTCATTTCCATTTTCTATTCTTGTTATCTTTACTTCCGTTTCTTGTGGAATGCTCTATCTTTGATGGCTTAGTAACAAACCTTCCATGACATTCCATTAGTTTCCATTTCTCACAGTACTTAAGCTGTCATTATACTCAATGTATCCTCAGCTTAGTCCTGCTCAATCTTACCTTGTTCTCTGAAACTCTTTGAACTCCTTTGTTGACTTCTTCATTGGATGACCTCTTTGAATCTCATTGACTTCTATCGTCAACTGAACCCTTGACCCTCCAGCAAGCCTCCTTGTCTGTATATCTTTGAACCCTTGACTTCATTGTTAGTTCTTTGAGCCTACACTCATTCCTACCTGGACCAAGTGTAACACCATGCATATGCAAACCTATATGACAACAGTGAGTTTCATGTTTTATGCCAAGTTGTACTTACTTTTGACAGGTAAGTGTTATGCTTGGTCCAGGTAGGAATGAGCATAGACTCAAAGAACTAACAACAAAGTCAAGAGTTCAAAGGTATGCAGATAAGGAGGCTTGCCAGAGGGTCAAGGGTTCAATTGATGATAGAAGTCATTGAGATTCAAAGGGGTTGTCCAACAATAGAGTTGATGAAAAGGGGTTCAAAGAGATTCAAGGAGATCATCCAACAATGAAGTTGACAAAGGAGTTCAGAGGATGTCAAAGGATTGAGGTAAGATTGAGCAGGACTAAGCTGAAGATACATTGAGTATAATGATGGCTTAAGTACTGCAAGAAATGGAAACTAATGGAAGGTCATGGAAGGTTTGTTACTAATCTAATGAAGATAGAATCTTCTATGAGAAACAAAAGCAAAGATAACAAAAATAGAGAATGGAAATGAATGGTGTACGACAAACACATTGCATGTTCTAGGGTGCTCTAAGGAAGGAAAAGATACCAGGTTGGGCCAGCCTATCATACACAGAAGTGAATTGTAACAGTAAGAGTTATAAAATTTCTGTGGTCGTGATAATGGCCTGCCATGCATGGCCTTGAACAGCACCACACACCACTCTTGTGTCAGATATGCACTGTCAGCCCAAATCCAATGACCATCTGGAATTAAGCCAGGCTCTTGAGCCAAATGTGTGCCTTGAAAAGCATACACATCATGTATGCTCACAGGGTGACCTAACCTATAGTCGACAATAAGGAGATTGTGTGGCATCACAACAACCTACCAACAACTTATCAGCCTCTTGTGTTTATTAGGTGCATGGCTCATCCTACCTGACAATTCATTGAATAGCGCCCCTTTTGGTCAATGAATATGTCACCATAAAGTGATGGCTTTGCAAATAAGTTGAACATCAAACCATCTATGGCAAAAATCCCCTCCCTCCAAGCTTCACATGCCTTCACCTCAACAAACTTGTGTGCAGGCTCAGCATCACAGCTACCAGCATTCAGGACAAAGATGAAATTGTGATGCTGAGCAAGCAAGGCAACCATCACATGGTTCATACAGTGTATGACTGATCTGACAGATACACCTGCCCACTGTGCAATGTCCTGCATGGATACCATGTTTCCATAGTGGCCAGCTTGGTTTAGAAAGATGGCAAGCTGGATTGTGATAGAAAGTTGTAAGTGATTCCCCCTTGATTTGAACACATCATGATCACTGATTTGGTTCAGGATACAGTCAAAAATTTCAGGATCAACATGAAGCTTGTGGTGAAAAAGGTGTGGGTGAAAATCAGTGAAGTGCTGAAGCAGGTGAAGCTGTGGTGCATGAATCTGTGGGATATGTTCTTGCAAGGTATGTGACAGCTGAACTTCATCTTTAAAAGCCCTGATTGTTGCGAGTACACGTGTTACATACATGGGAAGATCTCTCACATACCTGGGTTGGTTGGGTTGAGGAACTTACGATGGGTGATGGTGGTATAGAGTAAAGAATCAATTAGAACTCAGCTCTGCTGAGTCCAAAAGTAAATACATGTGACGTGTGAACTAATTACTATGTATGTAACACAGAGTCCATTCAACACTCCCCCTTGCTAAGTATATGGTAGATA
>JBBPLE010000342.1:0-36220 GCA_038089675.1 Boletales sp. KT-2023b | reverse complement strand
TCGATGTAACTCCAGCTTAGTCCTGCTCAATCTTACCTTGATCACTCTGACTCTCTCGTCGACTCATCGTCGGACGATCTCTTGAACCTCTCGTCGACTCATCGTCGGACGACCTCCTTGAACCCTTGACCCCCAGTTAGTTCTTTGAGCCTACGCTCGTTCCTACCCGGACCAAGCGTAACAAGAACGATGCACCGGTCCAACATGAATTACGGACGTGTTTTCAGACCGTGATCGGCTCATTGCTGTATCTTATGATCAGCACCCGTCCAGACATCGCGTATGCGGTTACCCAACTAGCGCGCATGTCAGCCAACCCATCGCAGGAACATCTCGACAGAGCTCTGTATATCTGCCAGTACCTTATCGGAACCCAGGACTATTCCCTACTCTACAATGGTTCCTCCGGGAAAGGCATTCTTGCTTGTACCGATTCGGATTGGGCGCAGGACGTTAATACCTTGCACTCTCAAACCGGCTTCTACCTTAAGATGGCCGATGGTGTGTTTTTGTGGAATTCACACTTACAAAAAACCACCGCTGTCTCTTCCACCGAAGCAGAATATATGGCATTGAGCGATTGCTCACACCAATGTGTGTGGATCCATGAGATGATGGGCGAACTTGGCTACAAGCTAAAACCTATCCCCATCTGTGGCGACAACCAGGGTAGTCTATTCATCGCGCAAAACCCTGTGACTGAAAAGCGCAACAAACACATTCACGTGAAATATCACTTTATCTGCGATGCAGTCATGGTCCACAAGCTAGTGGAGCTTTTCTATATCCCCGGGACTGACAATCCTGCCGATATGTTCACCAAGAACCTTGGACGTGTCAAGTTCAATGAATTCCGCTCCCAGCTCGGACTGGAGTTTAACTCCACCAAGTAAAAGTACTGCCCTCCATTTTAATGCTTTATGCATCTACCATATGCTTAGCAAGGGGGAGTGTTGAACGGACTCTATGTTACATACATAGTAATTAGTTCAACACGTGTTATGTATTTAGCTTCAGACTCAGCAGAGCTGAGTTCTAATTGATTGTTTACTCGATACCACCAACACCCATTGTAAGTTACTCAACCCAACCAACCAAAGGTATGTGAGAGACCTTCCCATGTATGTAACACGCGTACTCGCAACACTCGCAACATAAGACAGAGGGTCAGCCTGATGGCAGTAATTACACTTAACACGACTGAGAATATGCACGGCCTAAAGATAAGCAATAACAGACATCAATGTGGATTAGTCATAATAAAACCATTACATTACAGTTAAACAATATGCACACTCTGTGGATTCATACAATTCCGGAATAATTAGCCATGAAAATCACCAAACACATGATCAGACGCACTGCCTGAAGATCCAAAACAAGACATAGTGTCAGACATATGTGAATAAATTGCAGCTGGGATAGTACTCACCCCCTGCACATTGATAAGCTCGAGGGTCAGACCTTTGAATCCCATGATGTATGATCTCACACACGAGCTGCAAAACATGAGGAAAGTCTTAGTCCTGCATACACAATCAAACTGGCAATACCATGCACAACCTAGAAATAGGAAACATGAATGGGGCAGTTAGTCCAAGGAAAACCATCTGATGTGCTGTACATGAACTTGAATAACACGCACAGACTGAATTGTTTTTTAAAAAGACAAGAGGGTCAACTCCAGACAATCATTTAATAGTATGACTTCATGCACAGACTGGACATTGGAAACAAGACAAAGAGAGTCAGCCATGGCATATTAAATACACTCAGAATGCACCATCTAGATCAAAACCATGTGAATGGTCAGCTATGTGCAAATAGTTGAATACATGAGAACCCGCACAGTCTAGAGGTCAAAAATAAGGAATGGAAGATCAGTCCTAGGGGAACAACTGGATATAGGATACACCCACCCACTGCAGGTTTGAAATAGGTCAGGTTAGCCTTGGTCAGATCACCATATGATCAAACATACTTCCTGCAGAAGTCCCACATGATAGTGAGTGATGGGAAATCAATTCACCAGCAATACACACAGGCTGAGAATGAAAGGCAAGATGTGGTGAGTCACCATAGGCAAACAGCTAAATGCACAAGAACACTCACAGTCTGGATATCAGAATAAATATATGAGTGTCAGCCTTATATAATCAAGTCGCTTGGCGCATGACAACACATACAATCTATCAGAAACATTGAGACCCGGAAAAATAGTTGAATACAACAGAACACGCACTTCCTGGAAAACAGAAAGAAGACATTGAAGATGGTGAGTTTTGGGGGAAATAGTCGAATGGAGGATGCCACCCACCACCTAGGGACCAATATATGTCACATTGAGTTAGTTCCGGCCGAAGCCCTGAACGTGTGTTATCTAGTGACACCCACTTCCTGATATCAGAAGTAACACAGGGAAATCAGCATAAATTGGAAGCAGAGAACATGACGGCACTTACGCGCTGCGGGTTGGAACCATATGAGAATGATCAACCTTATTGAAACAACAGGATAATTGCACTCACAGACTAGAATACGATAAGGTGCGCAAGTCAAAATTGGCAAAGCTGTTGGATATGCGATATCACACACAATCTAGGGAACACCAATAATATACAGATATCAGCCCAAGGAATACTGGTAGATGCGAATGATAGTATCACTTACTTTCTGGGAGTTGGAAAGATAGGAAACGTCAACTTTACCCAAACAACCTGATGTAGGACCAAACCCACCCACTAGAGGTCCAAGATGGGATGAGAAGAGTCACCCTTGATCAACTCTTGAATGTGCAATCATACGCACTGGCTGGTGATCGAAAACGTGGCCGGTTAATCTCAGGAAAGTATATTTTGTATTACGCACTTCCTAGAAATCAGAAATGACAAGGATAATCAGCCCAAAGAAAACAATTAAATGCACGATAACACGCACTTGCTGGGAATCCAGGAAAAGATAAGCAAGCTTAGTGCTGCTTGTCACACATCAAGGTTTCGATTATACGCACTTCCTAGAGATCGGGAGCAACCCATGAACGGTTAACTCAGGAAATTAGCTGGGATCACGACAAGACATACTTCCTGGAGATCAAAAACAACAATGATGTGTCATCTCTGCAGAGATGGCGGGATGTTGAATACACTTACCCACTGATCAGATCGATCAACGCCCATGATGAGACGGAGAGAATTAGCACTAATGAAACTGCTCAATATTGATCATGAGCATTACCTGGATGTAAATTTCCTGCCCGGAGAAAGACTGTTCTTTGTCCACAATAGTTCGGATCTGGTTAGATTTGGAGGACATCCCAACAGCAGCGAGTCGCGACAGGTAGAGAGGCAAGGAGGATCCGATCCATGTGGCACGGTTAACCTCGGGATTGCCCGAGTACACTATTCATTCCGACGGCATCCCTGGTTGCCAGTGGCGCAGTATCCACCTACTACGCACGTCGGACGAGGAGTGAAGAACTAGTCAAAGGCCACCACAGTACTGCCTGTTGTCAGTCTAAATGGATCTAAACAGTGATATTTACTTTGTATTATCACCTCCAGCAAAATAACTAGTTTACTAGTTGAACAGCTGCTGTCACAAGCACGCTTGCTTTTCGAGCAGTTTAGACAAAGCGGTGAGACCCGGTATATCGATGAGGTGATCATCCTTGATCGTCAAGTACTGTCTATCTGCCGAGGTAGTAGCGATACCTTGCGGGCTCAGTCTTTGACCCGGCTCGCGTTTCATCTCGGGGCACGGTACAACCACCTCGGGAGTTTAGAAAATCTCGATGAGGCCATCGTGCTTGGCCGAGGCGCACTGGACATTTTTCCACCAGGGCACCAAGGTCGCGCACAAACTTTGAACAACCTTGGGTCTCACCTCTGGAGTCGGTACGGTCGTCTTGGTAGTGCGCATGATCTTGACGAGGCGATTTTCCTTGAGCGTGATGTGTTGGTGCTCTGTCAACCGGGTCACCCATATCGGCCATTGGTTCTGGAAAACCTTGCCGCACATCTTTGGGCTCGGTACAACAGTCTTGAGGGAATGGAAGATCTCGAGGAAGCAATTTCCCTTAGCCGAGAATCTCTTACAGTTTGCCCACAATGGCACTTGGATTCATCCAACGTTCTTGCCAATCTTGCAAGCTATTACTACTGTCGATACAAGCGACTTCAGGGACAGGAGGATCTCAAAGAGGCAATCGCAATTGGTCGAAAAGCGCTACAATTTCGCCCTGTTGGTCACTTGGAACGGTCAGCGTCTTTAAGCAACCTTGCGCTCCATCTGTCTGCTCTGTACAAGCAGCACGGGGAGGTAGAACACCTTAACGAAGCCGTTATTCTAGGCCGGGAAGCGCTGATGCTCCGTCCGCCAGGTCACCCTGGTCGGTCGCTGTCTCTGGATAATCTTGCAGTCCATCTCTACCTTCGGTATGAGCAGCTTGGTGTAATGGAAGACCTCAATGAGGCCATTGTTCTCGGCCGAGACGCACTGTCATTTTGCACGCAGGGACATCCAGATTGGTCGTCGTCTTTGAAAAATCTCGCCACTCATCTCTCCGCTCGGTATACGAAGGTACAACTACATTAAAGACACTTGCGAGCTGTTCTGAATCCGTGTTTCTGCCAAAATAGATACATAATGCAGAAGATAGAGAGGAACTATTCGCACTCTACGCTAAACTTGAACTCATCTCGCAAACTGTATCTTCGTCTGACCTGTCCGCCGCAAAAGCGTGGGTTGATGCTGCTGAAGAGCTTCACCACCCTACGATACATCTTGCATACAAGGAAACGCTTCGTTTACTCGCTCACCACCTGTCTTTCCTCCCTTCGTTACCTCAGCATCTTCCTATCTTGAAGACACTCACATCATCGCTTGCAACAGACGCGTTCTCGGCGTGTCTTCGCAATAAGTCACCTAAAACTGCAGTCGAATTGCTTGAACAAGGTCGGGGTGTCTTTTGGGGCCAGTTGAATCGCCTCCGTTCCCCACTTGCCGACGTCATCTCATCAGGCCCTGATGGAAAAACGTTAGCAGATGAATTCACACACCTCACTTCCCTCGTTTGGAACGCCTTGAATTCTCCCGGCTTGGATCAACACGATCGGGTGTGTCATCTTAACCTGGAGTTGCAAAAGGTGGTGTCGAGTATTCGCGAGCTCCCAGGTCTCTCTTCGTTCCTTCTTCCCTCCCTCTTCACAGAACTTCGATGCGCAGCCAGCGGTGGACCTGTCATCATCGTCAATGCAAGCAAGTATAGCTGTGATGCGCTGGTTGTCTTTGCAGAAAAGGACCCAATCCACATTCCGCTGTCAATCACGAAAAAGGATGTTCAAGAGTTGGTGTCAAATCTCCATAGGTCAATTACCCTCGCGATGAGATCCAAGGTGACAAAAGAGCTCTGCATGTTCTCGCGAAAACTCTGGGAGGATGTTGTTCCTCCCATCGTTGATCATCTACCAGTGCGTGGCATGGGTCGTCCTCGATCTCGAATCTGGTGGTGCCCTACTGCAGAGTTCTCGCTTTTGCCTCTCCATGCCGCCACACCGTATAGGAAGGGCCAGCAGGGTCTCGCAGACCTTTATATCTCGTCTTATACCCCCACACTGAGCGCTCTCATTCGTGCTAGACGGTACGAATCTTCCACGTCCGGATCCGGACGGAAACGATTTATCGCAATCGGTCAAGCAAACGCAAGCGGGACCAAGCAACTTGCTTCTGTCGGTCCTGAATTAGATGCCGTTGTACAGTCCCTCGATGGTCTCACGATGTTCACGCGCATCGAGGGACAAGAATCCAGCATTTCCAGAGTCACGGAAGAACTGTGCAAGAACGAGTGGGCGCACCTTGCCTGTCATGGTCTTCCAAACCGGAAAAAACCTTTCGAGTCTGCGTTTGCTCTGCACGATGGACGTCTCACGATCCAACGCATTATCCAGTGCGACTTGCGGAATAGCGAGTTTGCGTTCCTCTCTGCTTGTCACACGACCGTCGGCGACGAAGAGATTCCAGACGAGGCGATACATCTCGCAGCTGCAATGCAGTTTTCCGGGTTTCGATCTGTGATTGGGACGATGTGGGCAGTCGACGATGATGAGACTGACAAGGTCGCTTCGGTGTTTTATAAAAACATGGTGGACGACTCTGGGTGTCTAGATCATAGTCGTGCAGCATACGCGCTGTGGAAGACATTGAGGTCGGTGAATATACCCCTCGATCAACGACTTCTGTATATCCATATCGGTGCTTAGAATCTTCTACCTTCTTTCCTTGTCTCGTTCCTTGTTTTGTTGACGCTATCGCCATCCAACTTGTTATCGATTGATCTACGCATTTAATCATGATGTGCGTTCATCCAACCCGAGATAATGAATATATAATAGACTATTTCATTATGCTCGAGGTTTAATGCCAAAACTGCAGCTGCACAGGGCACAAGTCACGGTCGCCGCTGCCTGAACGCGTGCTACATAGCTCATCATCGTCACAATTGTGTCAAGGTCAGTGCACTCCACGGCACCTCGGGCTCGCGACCTCGAACCCGCAATTGAAAATAGTTCTCGACCGAAATTGGAACACGGAGATCAATGCCTCAGTTAGTCCTTCGGGTCTTATCCGCCCCTAGCAGTATGCACCGTGACTGGCAAGCCACAAATACCTGGTGTGGTGATGGCCGAGTTGACGCCCACCAGCAGAAACTTGGTACTAGAGGAACGGAGCCCGAGAATTGTTTTTCCTTGGGGAAATTCTGCATGTCACAACGGTACGCGGAAAATGTGGCGGATCTTGAATCCACCTCAGACCCTGCCTCTGTTTGCTCAGTTAATAAAATGAAAAGCAAACTTGGGGGTGGCCGGGGGCGACATCTTCAATGCGGCCGTCTCTGCTCACAACGCGGTGTGAACGTGCGAACCCAAAAGGTTGCGCACATGAAGCCACGATAATTGCCAATACTTGGGAGTTGTGCGTGTGCTAGTACTGGTGTTGGTTTGGTGGCCTGGACGCACGCAACACATGCGACTAACACGTTCCACCGAGATTGTCACCGGGAACCGACAGAAATAGGGGCCCAGGGGGGGCTGGATACGAGCGTTAGGCTAGTGACCGTGTTAAACAGGAATGAACAGAGAACCAATGAAAAAGTGGATGCATATGCACACGACACAAGGTATAGGATACAATCAGTGACGGTAAGGACGTATCAAACGGAGAGGTCCATGACTACGAGACTGAGACCAAAGAAATGACTAGCGCTACAAAAGAAAGAAGGACACGGAGCGGAGCGGAGCTGAAGAGACAAAGTCAATGGACTCGGTCCGGCCACTGGGATTGTGAAAAAGACGACGCACTGTGATTGAGGGGACCGCTTTCGACTAGACACGTGATGTCGATGCCTCGGGTTGTTCATCAAAATCATACGGTATCAGGAAGGCCATCTGCGGAAGTGATTCGTAATCTTCTGGCATGTCCGTAGGATGGAGCTCCTCATGGGTCGTTCTGATATTAAGAATGAGTCGGGACGCCTGTGGTGGGAAAACGCGTGAGGTGAAATTTTGCCGGGAAACGAAGCACCCTGTGTCCCAGAATGCTCACGCAGTAAGAGTATGTGGCAACGAGGAGGCTGTGTGTACATCCATTAGGCCAGCTGGCAGGAGGAAGACAAACAATATAGTAAAGGCACATACGAAATGACCAAAGCTGCAAGCGGATTGTTCACGGTCGTGAAAACGACTGTGGAGACTAACACAATAGCTGAAGTGCCCCGAATTGAAGTAAGAATACTTTCGCACGAAGGAAAGTTACACACCGAATGTCCTGGTTACTCAGTTATTATGTCAACGCTAGCGCCCAGGGTAAAGGGCATTCATACTCACAAGAAATACACGATAAGCCCGTCGGACAAGATCGCCCATGCAATAGGGCGTAGCTTCAGCATGTCCTGCAGAGTCAAATCCGCACGGCGTCGCACGGAGATAAGAATCCACAATGTCTTTAAACAGAAAATAGCTATGCAGGTGTGTAAGGACATGCAATTGACACCCGTTAAGGTAGCTTACTGCAGACGGAAAGTGATGTTAACCTTTGCATTCCACTTTTAGCGTTTCAAGAAGCTTGATAGCAGTGCTCTTCATCAGCTCACCAGCTCGCAAGAGTAAGCTCGGGTGTAACCAGCGAGGTTATCATACACCCGCGCCATAAAGTCCAGGGAGGGCTGACTACTTCAGCCGTGGTTCGCATGGCCATGATAATGCATATTGAAAAGTCGGCCTAAAAGGCATTGAACACCATTCTACACGGAAGAGAGGAACCCACCAGAAATTCTCCTTGAAACCGGGTGATGATGAGAAATTATTGCACGAAATGGTTGCTCACCAATAACTAAGGAAGCAAGAAAAACCCCACAATAACGACTTGTATTATTGAGTGCGTGGAGTCGTATTGCGAGGATGACGTTGACAATAGTCACATATAATACTGTCCCTCCGCTTGAAAAAATGTAATCAGCTCTGCAAAGTGCAACAATTTGAACATGCTTGCAGGTTAAGGTAGTAGAAATATCCTTTGCAGCTAAATGAAGTTAATCGCAAAGTTGCAAATGGTCGCATGAAAGAACCAGATCTTACAACTGTGTGGTCCATCAGCATACGATACGTACAGAAAGACGCCGAACTATGACAAACCGCGATTGAAAGTCCGGTCGAATTGTTGACTATCAGACATTAATTCCACCCAAAAAATGGGGGCAGGAACACTGCATACCGATGAAAGTGATTCTGCGTGAAGAAAGTCAAAACCCTGTGTATTGCAAAGAGTGCACGATACCACCGACGTCAAAAATATGAGGCCATAATATCGAGCAAAGATGAATAGAATAGAAACGAAGACTTTGCTGAGTCTCCGACAGTCCAGGCAGCGTCGATATGGGTTAGGTGGGTTGTCTTCTGCACGATGGCACCAAACCAAAGGTATCTATCATACAATTTCTTTTCTGCATCACACTGCACCACGACAGATTCATGACTTACCTCCCTTTTTAAATTGATTACGATATCGTGTAGCATGAATGCTAGCATAGATACTGAAAACTGTATATTAGCCCAGAGCTCCGGAATCGATAACTGACATACCCGTGACATAGTTGCAGATTCTGAGCTGTTCCATGGATTCAATGATAACGAGGACTTCGCCCTCAGTTGGTAGGTTTGGTTGGGGGGACATGACTTGCGACTTCCCATCATTCCCGAAGGCTTTAAAAATAGCACAATAATTAACTGCCTAGCTCTGCTGTCAGGGTGCCAGTATCGTGTACTTGGCGCCAGTGAATGAATAACTCGCGTTTCCGGCTCGGAACGAATATATATAGACTTGCACGTCACGATCGATCGCCCTGCATTCACAAGCTATGAATATTGCTCTCGGTTGAATTTGGAATCCAGCACTCAAGTTGGTCATCAGGAAGCACAGGTAGGTGTCCAGGATTGATCCTTGCGCGGGCACTGATCGGACTTGCCAGCACAAACTGTAGGATAACGCAATGACACCCGACTCATGCGTGTGGACCAGGTGGAGCGTGGTGTTGATCGTTGGGGGCTTGAGCGCTCATAAATCATAGTAGTGTTGCGGCTCGATCGACATGCAGGTTATGGTATTCCGAACTCCGGATAGCTGTTTTTGAGAAAGCGTAGATCCAACCGAATAGTAACTGGCATATGAATCCGAGTTGACAATCGGAAATGCCCGAGCCCGTTCGAACCCCCAAAACGGGTCGTCCTCGACACGTTTGCCAGCCTAACACTGGCAGCTCCACGGTCGATCATCGTTACTGATGCGGTCCAACCCTAAGTGCGTGGCATTAATGCACCACCTGGCCACCCATCTATACCGCTTACCTGGCTTGATGTGCGTGTCTCACCGCAGTTTATATTCCCCCGGATTATGTACAAAAGAGCAAGTAGAATTGTAATACGGGTCGTAAAAATCGAAATGATACAAACGTTTTTTCCTATCCAGATAAAGAATCTGGGGTCCCGGAAGCGGTGGGGCCCGTGGGTCCATTTCGGCGGTGTATGACTGTGAATTACTTTTGATAGCGCCCATCGGTGAGAAGTGGAGGGTGTAGAAGCAGGTGATACATGATGAAATGGTACCATCTTCATAAACAGCGAGTCCCAAGCTGCAGCCTGGAATAACGCTTCAACTGGTGAGACCCGATTTCATGTAGATGGAGTCCCAGTAAACCCAGACACATTAATGATTGATGCTCGTACTCATCATCATGGCTTGTGTCCATCCATCCTTCTTTCAGATTACCATACATGTCCGGTGGATCGATTGCTGCAGTGCGGTGAGTGAACAATTCCGACTCCATGAACGAAAGTAATCACTCCTCACCTTCTAAGGTGATATCAGCAAGTGGAACAATACCGACAGCACATGGACCCCGAGGCATCCATCTCAACCCCATTTTTAGATGAATCGCATCATTCGCATGGCAATCCCAAGCGCTGAGCACGGATTGGCTTGGGATTCATCAAAGAAACACAGAAGCATTGTAATCCAATATAATGCATTTCTTGAAAATTATATATTGGTTATAAACCCTTGTAATACCATACATGGGATTAGCACGCTTCTGTTTTCTCTGTGATGTTGGACCCCAAAGATCGATATTACGATGTCTCCAAAAAAGCAGTCTCCTGCTACATTGCAAAGAGAACCGATTACGTGGGTTGTTGGTAATTGATCCCGAGGACCAGGGATCTGCTGATATCGTCGCGACGTCACCGCAGTTGGAACTCAACTTTAACAGCAAACTAGCATCAGCTCCGAGTTGCTCGCACCTTGCGTCCATATTGGTTTCGCTACTAAATCGTTCGACGTTCGTGGATGATTTGTCGCTCCGTTTTAGCAGTGCGATCCGAGATGTAGAGCACGTACTAGTGTAGGTGCGGCAACGATAGAGCTAAAGCTTAAACAGCCGTCGTGATCCAGCAGATCTAATCACGTCGTGCCATCTCTACTAACGTCAAGCGCCGTTATATGTTCTGGCTCTCGAGAGGGGCGTGAGAGGTGGAGCGTGCCTTTGGCATGCCTCCCGGCATTCGGGGGTGCTCCAGAGCAAGAATGGACGCCGAACGGCGAAGTCGTGTGGCGTTGGCAAGACGAGTCGCACGAGTCGGAGTCTGAAAAGCGGGCTCCCACCCGTCGGAGCCTGAGTTAGTGATGGGCCGCTCCTGTTTTGGGAAATGTGTGAATGCTAGAGGGATATTTCGCGACGAACTCCAATTTTACTCAGAAATTACTCGTGCCCTTAGTATTGACACGCGTGCGTGCGGATAGATGTCACAGAAAGATGATCCATGGTAGACCTTTCAGAGGTTCTTACAGTTCAAACTACAAGCTACCGCTTTATTACACCTACCCGGTGGGCTTTTTCAACCAATCTGTTTATCACAGATAAAGTTGGGATTCAACTGGTACGATTGCCTCAAGATCCCGTTGGCGACCGGATCTGGATTGTATACTTGGGTACGCCGTCTCGTCATCTTTCTACAGGAGGAACTACCTCGTGTAAACGTCGGGGGCTCAGCGCTCAGTCCTGTGCCAGTGGGAATGATGGATTGCGCGGGAATGGTTCGCCGTCATTGCGACGGGATCCAGTAAGAGCTGTACAATACAACACTTGTGCGATTAACGCCTCTATTTCTTGTGTCTTTGTTGGGGAAAAGAGTGTGACTCAGTAATCAGTGTAATTTGTTTTGATCCAAGTTTTCACGATTTTCTTTACCGAAATTCCAACAAGCAGCATGTTCTGGCACATACGAAATGAGATTTCATGGGTAGCCAGTATATGTGTATTTCCAACTTGGGGAGCACCTAGAAAAATTCCAACTGTTGGCTGCTCAACTAGTCAATATGGTCCGGTTGCGTAAGGAGCTACGGATTTCACATCTGCCTTTGCATCGATTGATTTCCGATAGATAAGTGTGACATTCCGTTTCCATGAGGAACGTATAGCTGTTCGTTCCCTATCTTCCTTATGTCGCACCGTAAGCCCGGTACCAGTCCTACCGGAACAAGTACCGGCACCATCAAAAAAAAAAAAAACTTGCACAATGCGATGCAATATCACCTATTTCCACCTTTTTCGCTTCCATCCTGGGGGCGCGTCCTTGCCATAAAGATCTTTGATCGCCCTTCACTTCCAAATCATGCAGTATCGATGCGCTCCCACCAGCTATTCGTTTAGACATTTCCATGCAGGGTAACCACAGGCACATTCATGTACTGCGACCGCCGAAAGCGTGCATAAATTTCTGCATTCTGATTCCGACTCACAGGAAATACAACCCACCATCGCTAACGTCATTCCTTTAAGTCATGAAAACGGTCGTCTCGATTCATCGTTGTCAACCCTGTCAACCTCCTTTTTGAAATTTTAATCAGGAGCGGCGATAGACTGGAGACCACTTGACCATGCTCTCGGAATGTTCTAAAAATGCCACGCCCAGCCGCTCCGGCCGTACCTTCGCAACCGATTTTTTGAGATCATGCTTGCATCTTGCAAGGTATACCCTTGAGGTCAGTACAAGGGAAGATACGAATGGTGATGGTGACGTGAGGTATCCCCAATTGATATTTCCGAGGAATTGTGCCACTGACTCCAAACAAATCGGAAAAACAAACCTGAATACTTGGTAAGTATTTGGCTTCCAATGACCTGACTATCCGGACCATGCGTTGATGGCCGGCGTTTTGCTGAACACGTCATGTTGACCAGACCTGTCAATCATGGCAGAACCACCGGTAATCACACTCACCTGGGTAAAATGCCTTTCCAACCCGACGGTGAGCACTCATAGCTGTTCCTCATCACTGGTAGATTACTTTCACGAACCACAGTCCCCGCTTTTACAGCCTAGAACGCATAATTATTGATCCGGCTTTAATCGCAATCGAGCAAACCAAGTCGTAGAATGGTACCGATTTCCCGGGATCCAGCCCTGCCATGTATGAACCCCGTCTTCACAGCTTGGAAGCCCGCTTGACATTTCAGGGCCGCGGGGAGCGACCGACGAGCGCGAATCACCCCCGAGGGCTGTGTAATGCTCCGGGAGGCCTTTTCTGCAATAGTTGTCAGACCCCGCATCCAACAAACACAAACACATGCCTTGGGGATAAATAAGCCGTTCTTTGTGCAACGGAATCAACATGTCTCTACTCATCCCTGTCAACGCTTTCATCGTTTCAATCCTCGGGATTGTCCTTGCGAGTATCCTTGCAATTTTCTCCTCGAATGTGTCCCCCCCTCAGGTACCTAGCCTGTTTGGAGGATATGACAATGGGCTATTGTACGCCCTCAACCCCTGTGCTTTTTTCGACCGATGCCAGTAGGTCTTGAGTTATCCGGTGGTCTGCGATTAAATCTCAGCGTTAACCAGACAACGATACGGTCCCATATACCGCGTCTCACTTGGCTATCGGCGGTTCGTCGTGGTTTCCACAGGGGAGGCAATTAAATCCGCCCTCTCCGCCTCTCGAGGATCGCTCCGCAACGATGTCATCCACAAAGAGATGTTTAACATCGTCGCTGGAGTCAGAGCCAGCTTTGACCGCTTGCATGAGGTTATGGTTGGCCAACTATTTCCGCTAGTTGACAAGACCTTGTCGCCCCGCTCTTTAGGCCAGACCGCGCAGGCATTTGGTCCGGTATTACTGTCTCAGATCAAGGAGTTCATCCGGGAGCAAAAAGGATCTGTATCACTCACCAGACTCACCAACGAGCCCCTCTATGCAGCCACGAATCTCGTCCTTCTCGGGAGCGCCTTCCCATCCGACACCTACAAAGACTTCCGCACCCTCAGCCGAAGCGTGCCTTACCGTTTCGGAAGGCTGCTGCTTTGGCGCTTGCCGTCCTTTATAGCTCGCAGGCGACTGCTCCAGGCGCTCAGCAAATACTTGCAGCGAGACGTCGCAGACCATGACGACGAGTTTTCGCGTGCGTTCCTGAAGGCCTTCAGGGACAACAACATTCAGTCGATGGAGGGCGCACAGTTGGTACTCAACTTCCTGTGGGGAGTTCACAGCAACACGCTCAGCAACTCCCTCTTTTTGGTCTCGTTCCTGCTCCATGACCCAGATGCGCTTGCGCGGGTGCGCGCCGAAATCGATCTAGCGGTGGAAAAGTCCCGTAGCTTGGAGGCGCTGCTGGAGGGAGGCCCGGACGAATTGGACGATCCATCGTTTGAGCTGCTGACCTCGGCAATCATGGAGACCCTGAGGCTCACTGCGCTGCATGTCGGGATACGCCAAGCCGATCGCGACTTTAACCTTGGGGTCGGGGACGGCGTTATCCCGATCAAAAAGGGGGAGTACGTCTTTGGGAATGTCCGTGCGGCACATATGGATGCGACGGTCTATCCGAACCCCGAGACGTTCGTGGTCGACCGGTTTGTACAGCAACCGTATCGCAGGAATCGTCTGCAGACGAGTGGGTATCTATTCCATTCGTTAGGTGGTGGGAAACACATTGTAAGGAATGCTTCTCACTGTTTAGCTGATTTGCCCGGTGCTAATGACCTTGTAGTGCAAAGGACGATGGCTCGCCTTATACCAGATAAAGGTACTGATGATCATACTGCTCCACATGTTCGACTTTGGTCCCACAGAGGAGGGCTCGACGGGTTGGCGCTTGCTTCGAGTGCATCACCGCAGCATCGGTGTCGTTCATACCGAAGACGATATCTTTGTGAGGTTGATTGTGCGGGAGAAGGATGAACACTGAAGGGGGGGCGAGAGAGAAAGTAGTTAACGACCCATTGACGTACTAGTACTGCCTCTATCTCCGCAAGAATGGCTGTAATCCTGTACAATTCGTTCTCATGTACATATTTTTTTTCGACAGGAGGTGGCGGATTTTTTGATTCCATTCCACGAAGAAACATATTCCGGGGTCTCTGCAAGCCACACATACCCGATTGGGTTGAGCGGGATCAAACAAGCGTAAACAACTCCGTCACGCGCAACGACGGCGACGACAGGGAGCGCCCGACAACAACAGCCCAACGACGAGCTCAGACGACCAAGTGCTGGTCTCGATAGGACTAGAAGTCGTTCCAAGCTACCCTGACGGCCTGCTAAAAGCCATTTCGATACCTGCTCATCGGCGGACCCGTTGAACGCAGCGGGGGAGCGGGTCGAACATTTCGTGCGTACGGTTGCCATCCTGAGTGGGGTCCCCTTTCATTCCGTCGAATTCGATTGTGACAGCGTACCTACTTTCTGGCTCAAACAGCCGCCCACGACGAACCACATCGTTTTGCAGCGCATACAACGTGCAAGCTTTTGTCCCGGCCACTGGCCATGACCGTCTCTCACCGGAAACGCGAGCACCAGCCCGATGAAATACAAAGTAAGTGGTGCTTCTATACCGCACCTCTGGCTCGTTCCATCACTCGTGTTTCTCACGGGTGACCTGTTTGCATCATCTGCGTAGCTGTCAACGAACCAGGTCTACAAATTCAGTGCGACGCGTGCATGTGCGACCTGACGCATTCTGTGCGCATAAAATGCGCGGATGCTGTGTGTGAACCGGGTGATGGAGTAGACATTTGTCCAGCGTGTTTTTGTGCTGGAAAAGAGTTTGGAAAACACCGGCGTGGCCACCCTTATCGTGTCATCGTAAGCCGCTACGTGGAGGCAGTTGCACATGTGATCTAACGTGCTTTGTTCTCCAGGAACTACACTCATACCCTATATTCTCCGATGATTGGGGCGCCGACGAGTATGATGACCTCTCTCGTGTTGACCGAATGCGACTCAAGTTTGCCTTTCTTAGGGAGCTGCTCTTAATAGAGGGCATCTCAAAAGCTGGCTTCGGAAATTGGCAGATGATCGCAGAGCACGTCGGCACTCGGTCAAAGGAAGAAGTCGAAGAACATTACAACGCTATTTATGTCAGCTCTCCGAACTGGCCACTACCAGTAAGTCGCTGCGACCACGTTCATCAGCTCGAGCATAACCCTTTACCAACGTAGCGGATGGATGTTGAATTTGATGTCGATCCCGAAGAGTTCCAGCAGAGGAAACGAAGACGAATGTCAGCTATGAACGATGCCGTCCCACCCCCTCCAAAGGTCGCTCCGACGTCTGCGCCTGGCGTACATGAAGTCGCGACATTCCTTCCAGGTCGTCTCGAATTCGAGCATGAACTCGATAATGAAGCAGAGGACATCGTCAAGGACCTCGAGTTTGGAATTTGCCTAGCATACGGCGGAGACCAAATCATCGAGGACGAGAACGACGTCGATGTCAAGGCCCGTGCGCAGATGTTGGAAGAACGCAAGGCGGCGAGCGATGACAATCGATCCGTCAGTCGAGCCCCGTCAATCGGTTTGAATGGTTATGCCAATGGCCACGGGTCTGTCAATGGCGATACGTCACGACCACACTCTGTAGTCAAGTCGGAGGAACCTGCAAGCGCTGAGCAACAGACCGCCGGAGAGGATGATCCGAATTCCGAAGAACCGATGCAACCACCACCCTTCGAAACGGAAGATTCGCTCGCGTTCAAGCTGATGATGATCGAAATGTACAATCAGCGTGTGGCGAAACGTCACGAGGCGAAAGCGGTGATGTTCGAAAGAGGCCTCCTTGATTACAGGAAGGTGCGTTATGTTCGGATTCGCGAGGCGGATTCTCACCACGACGTTCCAAAGATGCAAGCCGCAGACAAGAAACGGGCCAAGGAGGAAAGGGACATCTTACAGCGTCTTCGACCCTTTGCTCGCCTTCAGACAGCCGAGGATTACGAAATTTTTGCTGCGGACATTCTCTGTACGATTTCTCCCCGTCTTTCTCGTCGATGTGACCTTGATGTATTGAGTGCTCAGATGAGGCGATGCTGCGGAAGCGCATACAAGAGCTACAGCACTATCGCCGGATGGGCCTCACCACCGCCGCCGATATCGATAAATTTGAGCTGGACAGCATTCGTCGCGTACGTACTTTTCTGGAGTGCACCATATGGTCCATCTCATTTACCTTGTCTTCTTACCCCAGGTACAATTAAAGGCAAATTTGTCGCGGGATTACTACGCCTCCGAGCGACTGAGTCAATTGCGCGGTGGAACCGGTCGTGAGTGATCAGCTCCATGAACCCGATTTTTGTCCGCTGATGCACACGGAAATCTCAGGCGAATCCGAGGGTCGCAAGAGCCACGAACGGGAATCGACGCCCAAGCTGGGTTCCAGCGCTGCAGGGGCGGCCGCCGCCCGTCGACCCCGTACGTCTCGTCCCGTTCCGTTCCTCCCATGATTTACGGACGGGCCAAACTGATCCCGCCCCGTCTTCTAGCGGCACCGCTGAATCTGGCCAACAGCCCATCGCTGCACCTGCTCACGCCCGCCGAACAGCTGCTCTGCTCGCAGCTGCGCATCCTCCCCAAGCCGTATCTCATCATCAAGGAGACGCTCGTGCGCGAGTATGCGCGCCGTGGCGGCAAGCTCCGCCGGCGCGAGGCGCGCGACCTCGTCAAGATCGACGTCAACAAGACCAGCCGCGTCTGGGACTTTTTGGTCCAAGCCGGCTATCTCAAAATCACGCCCGACCCACAACCCACCGCGCCTGCGGATCCTGCGTGAGCCATCTTGTCGTCTCTTTGTTTTGGGTCGGCGTGACTGCAACGGTTGGAAACGACAGGCAAGCGCACACGTCGCCTTCCAAGGTGCACGCGTCGCCCAACCCCGGCGCCATACCTCCGACCGCATCCAAAACGTCCATCCAGAACGGCATTGTATCTCAGCCCAAAACGTCTTTTACATCTCCTACGCTAGCCCCCACGCCGTGGTTACCAAGCCAATCGTGAGCCCTCCCACCTCAGCAGTGTCGTATATTACCCATGTCATCATCATCATCTACCCCTGCACGCATCTGTACCATAGGCATCTCTGCATACGCTTTATTTTAAACTACTGATGATGATCGTTACTTGCCGCTTTTATGGATTACATTATGGTTGTGGCCCTGTCGATCGCGTCGCAATGAGGTTGTCGATGAGCGTCGGATCGATGGGGATATTGGCACGTTCGAGGTACCCGTCGTTCCTAGTCGAGAGCGCGTCAGTAGATCCCCCGAGGTTAGGCAGATCGTGGGTAGGTTGATCGACCGACTGACCAAAACTAGAATTGGTTGAATGACGCGTCAGGAATACGTTTTTAGCAAACGCCCAGCAAAACAGCGCACCTTTGAGTAATGGCGGTGGCCAGAATCGCACCTGTGTACCGTTGTCAGCAGAGCGAAACCGACGGGACGGATACGGCAGGCTGGAGGACGTGTATCACAGGGCTACGTTCATGAACGACCCGGAACGAGCCTGGTTTGGCCCCCCCCACACGACATGGAGATGGGTTTTTTTTTCCAGGAACACACGCATGCCCCCGCGGCCGGACGACCAAACATGTACGCACAGCACAGTGACGACCGTCTGGCCCTCCCGCCACCCCATCTGCTGCACCCACTTGACGCACGCGACCAGGTTGCACGCGCTGCTCGATCCGAGGAATAGCCCGTCGTGCTGAACGAGGTAGCGCGACATGGCGACGGCCTCTGCGTCCGTGATCCTGAAAGAGAGACGAATGAGTTGTGTATGCGCCAGACGGCAAGAGAGACACGACGACTCGCCTGAGCGCGTCGTCGATGATCGGGAGCGCCAGATCGATGTTGTTCGTCATCCGATTGATTCCGCTGGTGGGAGGGTGCGGCACGCGCCGATCAACATCAACGAAGGGATGGAACCGGTCGACGAAAAAAAAAAAACGTACATTCCTTCGACGATCGTGTCGACCTGATGCCGTCGCTTGGTGCCCTCTGCTTCCTTGCGGTCGTACATCACGCCGAATTTGACCTGGAACGTGCATCGAAAACGGATCCCGGGCGTGGGGAGAGGGTACATACCTTGTTGTACAGACCGCTTCCCTCTGGATCCGCCAAGACGACCTGGACGGATTCGTCCATCGACTTGAGAAAGTGCCCCGTGCCAGCGATCGTGCCGCCCGTCCCTGGAAAAACAGAAGATGCGCATACGGTCTCGCTCGGACGGCCGACGACGCACCCGCACCCGACACGAACGCGTCCACCTTGCCGTTCGTCTGCCGCCATATCTCCGGACCCGTCCCTTCGTAGTGCGCATCGAAGTTGCTCCTGTTCTGCAATCCACGGTCCCCGTGTGACCACACACGACGCGCGTGCGCGCGAGCGAGCGACGGGACGCACCTCGAACTGATCCGCAAAGAACCCGCGGGGCTTGGTCAGGAGCTCCGTGTCCTGCGGGTCGTCTTCGGTCCCTTCTGGGCGCACGTGCGACGACGTGGTGGACACGACGACGGAAGGCGAGCCCGTGAGCATCTCGTGGCTCACATTTGCGCCTGCGCCTGCACCGTCGATCCCGTCCAGTGCGCTAGGTTGGCCGAATCTGATCGCAGCTTGGCGCGCCATGTTCTGCGTCGATGTGAGGGCACCTGACGGGAGGGAAAACGGCGCATACATACGACGTACTGCTCGAACATGGTAGGATTAGCGATATGGACACCCGATGAAGGCGAGACCCACTTGTTTCTTGTCGATGATGCTGGCTGGTCGTACGCGTTGCACTTGTGCTCCAAGCGACTGTAATGCTTTTACCTTTTCTTCCGCGACGTCGTCCGGCATAATAATGGCTACGGTTTCGATATTGTAAGAGAGCAAGGTGTCTGGGGAAGCAGCTCACTCGCGTCGTAGCCTCTGAGAAGTTGACATCAATCACAACAGAGACAGAAAAGGCTCGAGCATCACCTTGCTTTCGATATCGTCGCTATTGAAATTCCAGTAGATCCAACGGTGCCTTCAAAGATTCTAGAGCCTGTGTGTGGGTGCAACAATCCTTGCCGCTCTGCATCTTCGATCACTGACGACGACGCGTGAGCTCTCCAAGGTCTACGGCGCATACATCGAGCGTCCTCACTTCGCAGTGCTACCCGGTCCTTGACACTCCCTCCCGGATTGAGAAACTCGGCCTTTCCCAGAATCTCTATGCCAAGCGCGTTGCTCAACGAATTGATTCTCATCAACGGTGTGTTTCCTGTGGCATCGTTTCGACCCGCGGTGTATGCGCGTTGAAAAGGGATACACACCAATCAGTCCAGTGACGCCGCGTACGACTTCATCGCTCCTCAGTTCAATAGGTCGTGACAAAGTTTGCTGCTCTAGTCTTGCCTGTCGTTTGTGCTCAACATAGTAATGTGCTGCAGAAGTTGCAGAAATGGAGAGTGTAAATCCAATCAAAATTCCATAGGTGACTTGACAAATGGCAGCATTGGAAAAGTGGAAGAAAGCAATGGCTTCAGAGAGCTTCATAAAGATGTACTCAGGAGCAACAACTCCGACTCGAAGATTTCATTCACACCAACAAAAGAGCAGAAATGTTTTATTGCAACTACAAATGATACAAAAGAAATCCATCAGACAGACGCTCGACTCGCTGGCTTTGGTTCACCGCGCTGCAACGAGCACGGCAAAGCACAAAACCAAACGTCCTCGAGATCCCGCTCGAAAGCGGAGACCATGTTCTCTGTCGAACGAGCGAGCGCTGGTGTCATCGAATGGATTCGAAGGATGCGGCATGTGTAAACATGCGAGACTCGAGTTAGTTTCTATAAAATAGATCCTAGCTGAGTATGTTCTAAGCATTCAGCCATGCCCGAGTCGGGTTTATATAGATTTTGGGGTTGGTCCGTGCGCGGGTGCACGTGAGATGGATTACATAACGGCTGCCTGAGTTGCCACGTCACCCTTGCCAAGGCAGCGATGGGATACTGCGTCGTTCCCTTGCGGAACGCTGTGGGACGTGCACGCTCGGTGAGAGCTTGTATGAGTTGCGTATATGAACGCCAGTTTTGAATGGCACCGTCGTGGTGCGTACATTCGACCACGATGACCCGTACCGGTCCGGCCCGCTATCCGCCTTCAGCACTTCCGAGTCATCTTGTCAACATCGCCGAGCATGGTCTCTTCGGCCGACAAGCAGAAATTCTTTTTGAAGCACAAACAGTACGCTGTCGTCGGTGCGTCCACGGACCCGTCCAAGTGGGGCACAAAGGCGAGTGCAACACGCATTTCTCTTCGTGATGACGTAGTACGAGCCCCTCTCTAGATCCTTCGGTGGTACATTGCCAGAGACAAGGATGTGACCCCTGTGCACCCAGTCAGTCGAGATGGCCTGATCAAGCTACCTCCGAACTCATCTGTCGCCACCAGACACACACCGAACTTGATAGACGCCAGACGGTCAAGGCGATCGACGAACCGTCCTCGCCCACCGAAACGGCGCTCAGCATCGTCACGCCCGCAAAGGTCATTTCATATCCGTATTATCTCTCACACCCCCATTAACGCAGGCCGTCAAGGTGACCATCAAGTTGCTAGAACAAGCCAAAGACAAGGCTATCCCCGCCATCTGGATTCAACCCGGAGCGAGCGACCGGGACTGTGTCGACTATATCGCGAACAATGGCATGGCAGACCGCGTGCTCTGGGAAGGCGAATGTGTGTGGCGAGACGGTGATGGCGTGCTTCGCGTTATCGCGCAGGAACGGGCATCAATGTGACTGTAAGAACAAGGCCTTCCATATCCTACTTATCCAGTGCGTATTTATCACTTTCCCTCGAGCTTGACTGACTGACGCGGTCTGTTCGCTTATATTGACACACGTGGGTTTACTCCGCCAGAGATCTCTCGCTTGTGCATGTCAGTAGCGAATTGTTCTGTATGACAACGCGTTATAACGAACTGCATCGTTGAAATCAATTCCCAAACCGTCATAAGATCTTCTATATGAATCCTCCGCGGTCCTCTCTACAAATTTCCTTTTATACCATTACCCCCTTCTATCTTGCCTTCTGCCCAATGTTTGATCAATATCCCTGCAATCGCGGTCGTTGGGGGTATTTTAAAAGGTGGCTCTGCCATGACGACCGTCTCAGATCCTACATCTTCCTCGGCCTTGTCCCCCGTCTGAGCTGAAACGCTCTTGTCTGCGGCGGGCTTGGACACTGGATCCAGGGCCGCCAGAACTTCTTCGCGGGTATACCACCCGGCATCTGAGACAGGGACATTGAGCGATGAAACTCACGTATCCTCTTATTAGAAATCAGCATCAGACTGCCCACCTTCTAGTTCGTTGTCGAGATCCGTACGGATCGGTTGGGAGGGATCTGCCGTTGCGTAGAAGCCCAGCATCAGATTGGCTGGGAATGGCTGTTGCGATAGTGTGACGGTGATTATCAGCGACACGATATGGATCCATATGGGTGCCAACGCACCCAGGGCTGTCCAGAGTGATAGCGGATATTCCACACTTTGACGCCAGCTTCTTCCCAGATCTCCCGTCGCACCGCATCCTCATACGACTCCCCGGGCTCGACAAAGCCTGCCAGCGCAGAGTAAAACTTGTGCGGGAACCGTTTCTAGACAGTCGTGTTGACGTGTGTGTCTGAGGGAAGCACTCCCACGTACGTTTCGGCCAAGCATAATCTTGTCTTGCGTTTCATTCATGACGAGCATGATCACGACGGGATCTGTTCTCGGGTGGCTGTAGTTGTGCAATCCGCGTCTTGCCAGCTGTCAGTCAACGCGTGTGCAGCACAATGGTCTCGACAAACCCTGACGGACAGGGCTTCTTGCCCGTGTTATCGGCCCATGGCAACAACGTCGTGCACGATAGTTTCCATCCTGCCCATTGAGAGTAAGTCGGAGAACCGCACCCAGGACAGAACTGTAATCGCGCCAGTCAGCATCGTGACGCGCGATCGGCCCACGACATGCCTTGCTCCTGTCGTTCCAATCCACCATGCTCCGCGCGCTCGCAAACACCGCGGCAGCAAACACGTCTAACGCGCCCATCGCCGTCCTGGGATCGACAAACGCCAGCTTGTCGTCCGATCTCGCCTGTTCGGCCCGTCGAACGACCTCGTCTACGCCGCCGTCCTCGAGATCGGCGACATCGATCGAAAAGTACGGCGTGCCGTCCAAATTCGCCACCGCCGCCTCTGGCTCCTTGAAGTCGGTCGACGGCAGCGCAGTCGCCGCGGCCGGATCGCGTTCTTTGAGACCGAGAAAGACGACGCGTGGACCGTGCAGCCGGGCTGCCTCGAGCACGGGGCTCACCTCCGCGTGCGACGCCCCGGGATGCTCTCCCTGGCCAAAGTACGGGCGGGCGCCCAGCAACGGTGTGACATCGTGGGTCGTCAGCAGCGCCAACGTGCGTTTCTCCGTGTGGGCATGCGTAGCGAGCAACGGCATCCCGGATTTGAACAAGATCCATCGCGTAGCGGGGGAGACGACGACGGCGTTGAGAAACGAGTGCGAGGGCCGCAACCACGAGAGCCGGTTGAGCGGGGATCCACCCATGAAATGAACAAAGCTTTCATGGCGTCACATCGACATTTTTTTTCTTCTGCATCGAGAAAATGTCATTTCGGTACTCACTTTTCGGTCATGGTGATCTTGTGTGCGATGCGGTGTTTGTACAAGGAAGGTTCAAGGTTGTTGACCCTAGATGGTGTACGCTTCTTCAGCCACGACAACATGCGCCGGCGACGTCTGCATACCTGAGTGATCGAAATGCACGTTGCGGTACTCACGGTAGTCAGCTGCGGGCCCAGTTATATTTGGCGGTCACCACGAGGTCACTGCCCAGTCAACGGCGATCTGGTTGATAGCCCGAGTCCTGAAGAAGCTCGAGGCTACACCAACGTCAAGGACGCCCCTCCCGCACTCGCTGTCAGCGGGATCTACGAAGACCAGCTTCCTTTCCCACTCGGGTTCTCGTTGTTCCCATTGGTCGGACTGGATCTTCCCGAGCGATTCCGATTTTCCCGTCACCGGATCTTCAGCATACCAGTAGCGACCGTTGATATGTCGCGCTGGAATGCAACAGTCCGTGTGTAGACTTCTTCTCACATGCGAAAAATGTACGTTTACGTTGATGCAGCATATCAGTCCCCCTTGGGTTGGCGTTGCCTTAACCGACGCATTGGCCAAATGATGAGATTTCTCCTAAAGATGCCTCATTGTCCTTCCCATAACGAGGGAACAAAGGGTTGAGACATCGGATCCTTCTTTCCCCCTCAATTTCTTTTCCTCAGCGGGTCTTCGACATACATATCTGCTCATGGCATGATGCATTCAAGGGGGCCTCGGCCTGGGGGGGGCGAACGAATAGGCAATGTGGTGCATGCTTGCGTTCGACGGACACCGTGGCACTTGCGCCTCCCCCCGCCAAGTTCATCCGAGCACTCCGTTGCCACACCCGTGGTTTCATCATCGCTCGCCCCCATGCGAGCACTGACTCAGCGCGCGGAGATATCGTCTTGTCTCAGGCCCCAAGCTGTGTTCATGCAACCCACTTCCAGGACTTCATTGGCGGACATGAGATCGATCACCCTTTGGGGCGTGCAATCCTTGCAGAATCCGGAACACAATAGGGACAAAAAAAAGGGAAAAAAATTAATATGTGGTCTTGACCTTATTTCGCTTGTAGGGCTGGAATGAACTTTAGACGCGTCACCGAAGACATGTTATTCGAACGTTACGTCCCCGACCGCGCCCTTGAAGCTACCGTATATGGCAATTCGTTTGTTCGCTGCCCATTTCTGGATCCCCATCGCGAAGGAATTGACCAGGGGCCCCTGCGACGGGGCCCCCCCTGCAAGTTCCAGCGCAGAAGTCAGATACTTATTCTGCACCGGTTTTTTCCTTCCGTATCTTTCAACTTTCCTAAACAGGGCACCCGCACAACAATGGTGGCTTTTGCCCCCCGAAGCCCGCTGGAAAAAAAAAAGGCGATATGGCTCGCTCTCTTCCCCCTCCCCTCATACTCCCGCGGAACGGGTCTCGAATGTAAACACGTTTAAGATTAAGCCGGTCGTTTCCAAAACCTTGTGTTTATAAAGAGACGTCCCTCGGTCCCTGCCCTATCCCACCGCATGAACCTTGAGCTGCCGTACGCCCATTTTTGTTACACTCGGTTCTCGTCTCCGTTGGAATATCTGATCATGAGTATGTTTCCTTGCCCCTCTAGCCATGCGATGACGTCCGACGTGCCCCGCCCCCCCAAACCAGACGGACATAGAGCACATCGTTTCCACGACTCCGTCATCACGCCCACTCAAGCGATCGCAGAGGCGTGGCAGCGCGAATCATCGCAGAATCAGGAGTTGTGGCGCCAAGCAGAGGCAAAACGGAGAGAACAATATCTCGCCCCAAGACCCCGACCACGACGTGGTTCGGGCACCAAAATGTAGCTCTAATTCTATTGCATGTAGCAACCCCGCCCGAGGTGAGCGGTTTTCGCCTCCGTTCGCTCGCCTGCTCCTGATCGTCGTCTGTTGCACAGTTTCGCATTCATTCATGTAAATATCGACATTTGGCTTGAGCGATACCACCATCCCACGATTATTGTAACAACAGTTGGCTGCCTGACGGGAGCCCCACATTCGATTTGGACTTGCAGAAGGACTGGCCGCCTTGGTTGATTGTTTGACAGAGCGAGCGAGAGCGTCAGATTGATACACAGTATTTATGTCATTAGGTGTTGATACAACGCAATCGAAAAGCACAGAAAGAGAAAAAATAGATAGGAATCAACTATCCTGGCAGTACAGATGCCTGAGCAATCGCTGAACTGAGCACGTCACGTATCTCGTCCGAGTCAGGTTGCTCTTCCTCCTCTTCCTCCTCGTCCTCCTCCAAGGCGGCTTCAGCTTCGGCCTGCGCTTGTGCAGCGGATGCAGCGTTGGCGATCGCTTGCTCGAGCAGCTTTGCCTGCTCTTCTGACAGACCGTAGAGGGATAACTGAGGAAGTGCCGTGACCGCACCCTCAGGCCGCGTTTCCGCGTCCGCAGTCCGAGCAGCACCAGCCAACGCAGGCGCTTTGTCAGCAGGGTAGGTGACAGACCCTTCAGGGTGCGCCCACCCACCGCTCTCACCGGAAGAGCCCAGACCCTGCATCTGCGCACGCGCAATAACGCTCGCCAAGGTCGCTTGCCCGCCAGTCGGGTCGAGATGCAATGGAGGCGCCGCATGATCGGTTCCAAGCGCAGCCGACACGTGCCCTTGCAACGTTGCATGGAGGCTCAGCACGGCGGCCTGCGTTTGTCGAATGACATCACCGTGCACTTCCCCTTCCTCCATGTGTGCGTGTCCGTCCTCGCCGTGGCCATAGTAGGGCGTCGTCGCGCTGCTCGCGGCGATGTCGGTCCACATCCGCGTGCGGCGGCCCTCGCGCACCGCGTCTTCATCGCCCTCCTTATCTAGCATCACCTCCTTGATGGCAGCGTTGACGCACATCTCTCCCTTGCCGCCACGTGCCGCGTTGCTATTTTTGTGTCGTTTGATCGCATCCCGACGGGAAAACATCTTGTCACAGCCGGCACATTGCCAGGCCTTCTTTTCGTGGAGTTTTGTGTGACGCTTCAAGTCATGGTTACGTGCGAATGACGCAGGGCAGACGGTACAACGGAACGGACGGTGGACAGCGTGGACGCGCTGGTGTGCGCGCAGGCTGTAAAGCCTAGCGAATATCTTGTGGCAACAGGGCACTAGACACGGGTAGACGGCTGTGCCAATATCATTAAATGGAACGGACGGATTTGGATGGGTCCCTTGCGTGAGCCAGGGGTGGGAGGTATGGAGCCCGGAGCCTGATGGCCGCTGGGGAGCGTGGTTTGGAGCTGCTGTAGGGCCAATCTGAATTCCACTGAGAACGCCGAGGACCTGGATCAAACCTCCGATCTCCTGGAGTAGGTTCATTTCCGGACCACCTCCGGCGGATGATGTCATAGAAAAGAGGAAAAGCTGATGGAGGTGTAGTTGAATAGAAGATATGACGGACGGATCAAGGGAGCCATCAGCCGAAGATTCGGTGCTGAGAGCGCTGGAGACAATTTTAACGGCCTCGGCTATTTGTCGCTGGAAATCGTGGTACACGACGTGAGGTCGTTTTAAAGTGCGCGCGTCGTTTTGCCGTTGTTCCTCCTCGCTCTCGTCGCGTTTGCGCTTCCCCTTGTCAAGGTGGATAGCGGGGGCGTTGGAATGACGCATAGTTGCGAAGAGCGTGTCGGAGCGGGCCAATAACACCAGCACAGGCGTCAGTGATTTGGCAAGCTCCTTCGAGATAGATCCAGTGCGGACAACCTCGTCCAGAACATTGAGCACATTGTCGTCGTTGGTTCCCGGAACGACAGCGGACGCGAGCGTGGAGTGGGCGAGTCCGTCGTTGGCGGTAATGACGAGAATTTCTTTCATGGTCTGCAACGCCGCATCCTGTTTTTTGGACAGAGTCGCCTTGGGAGCAGAGACCGCGTGCACAGCCGAACCCGCCGTCACGGCAACAGTTGCGGGAAGCGGTCGCGCGCTCGGCGTCGTCGCATGCGCTGCCTGCGCCTTGCTGATGTCCGCCCAGAGTTGTTCCTTTAATCGACGTGCAATCTCTTCCGCCTCTTCCTCATCCTCATCCTCATCCTCGTCGCCGTCCTCCATGTCTTCATCTCCGATATGCATGCCTTGCTCGGCTGCAACTCCCACACTCGCGACGACATGGGAAGCCACGCCGTTACCGTCTGCGATAACCTCTGTCATCGGCCTTCACGACCAGTAAAAGGGATGCACGAATCGCGGTCGTGAGTGGTCCGATCAGGAACTATGTCACTTACCGGCAGAAGGCGTTATGGCTTGAATGACCTCCAAAACCGGCAGCGATACAGCTCACGTGTCCAAATGGTAATAACGATTACGTAATATGACAATAGGTCCGCGAATATCATCGTTTTAGACCAGACGAGACCAACACGAGATCCTGGGTTGCTCTCGCAAAAACACCCAAAAAGACATGGCGAGCAATACCATCAAGGACCTCGCTGCTGGGACGGCCGGTGGAATTGCTCAGGTGCGTGTCGCCAGCCTCCCCGGACGATCCCGACGCTGAATTTGCATGGGTCGAGTCAGGTCCTAGTTGGGCAGCCCTTTGACATCGTGAAAGTGGTCAGTGCATGCCCATTCGCCCAGCGGAGCGTATGAACGCTACATCTTCTTCGCTCTCTGTAGCGCATGCAAACGTCCGCCAAAGGAACTTATACCGGCATGCTACATTGTGCAGGTGGAATCCTCAAGAACGAGGGCCCGTTGGCGTTTTACAAGGTCCGATCGGTTCCGACGTGAAAAACTGAGAACCCTCTGACAGCCGCGTAGGGGACCCTTACGCCGCTGTTGGGCATCGGACTTTGTGTCTCCATACAATTTGGCGCACTAGAATACTCGAAGAGGGTGCTTGCAGAACACAATCTCGCTCGCGGAAAAGGTGGCGAAGGAGGAAAGACCCTCACAGCAGACCAACTTTTTGCAGCAGGTGTGTTTGCTGGTCTCGCGAACGGCTTTGTCTCTGGCCCAGTCGAACACATCAGGATCCGTGAGTCGTTTGTTTCGTGGGCTGGTTGATCAAGCGTTTCACGAATCTTGCAGGGCTGCAAACCCAATCCAATACAAACCCAACGTACAACGGACCCTTTGACGCGATCAAGAAAATATACTCGCAGCATGGGATCGCCGGAATCTTCAAAGGCCAATGCGTTACCTTCCTCCGTGAAGCCACTGGTTATGGGATGTACTTCATGGTGTATGAAAAATTAGTCCAACGCGAAATGGCGCAAAAAGGCATCCGCCGCGATCAAATAAGCCCTCTCAACGCTATCCTCTATGGTGCAACTGCTGGATATGCGGTATGCTCTTGGTTCCATGGATCACGCGACTTTGACTCATCGACTTATCCATAGCTGTGGGCGGTAATATACCCCATAGACATGATCAAGTCTCGAATGCAGACCGACGGGTTCACTCCCTCGACGGGCCAAAAGTATACCTCAGCGCGGGATTGTGTGCGGAAAGTTTGGCGGACGGAAGGCATCGCTGCGTTTACGCGGGGGCTTGGTCCTACCCTAATCCGGTTGGTGGCACTTCGGCTCCATCGGATCGACCAGCTGACGTCGGGCGATTTAATAGTTCGCCTTTTGCAAATGGTGCTACCTTCTTGGGCTTTGAGCTGGCAAGCAGGGTGCTTTATGCATGACGAATGTCCGGGATGCATCCGTTTATGGATGATACGTATACCGTTCAATTACGGGACTGAGTTACATCGTTTTCAACAGCAGTGCTGATTTGTTACCTCATCAGGACAACAGGTTTCCCTTCTTGCACGCACGTAATACTTATGTCAAATAGATTCAAGTTCTTTGACACTGAACCTGGTAGGCCGGAGTGGGGCTGTGGAGTAGCAAGAAGTGCTGCAAGTGCTGTGACAATATTCTTGACAGCTCCTCCCATCTTCTAACCCGTAAACGTAAACCCGGATGATTTTGCTTCAGAGCGGGGATCAGTGGCGATCCCGTCGAGCTATGTACAACGTCCGACATGTCGCAGCATGCCATATGTCAGAACGTTATCCTGAACCAACGCTTTTGTTTCATCCCACTCAAGTATCTGCAGTGCGGCAGGTATTCTCCGGCGCCTGGTCGGCGACAAAAGCCACGAATGGAAAATTCAAAGATCGTACACCCACACCCGTTGTTATGTCATGAGGACGACCTTTGCTCAACCGAATGGAGTTGGAGTCTTGGAGTATGTGAACCATCCGTCAAACAGATAACCACACGGCCAAGAAGGTAACGCACGTACTCTACGATACACTGCATGAACCATCCACAATGGGGCACCGCCCTGATGTACAATAAATAAGGGAAAAAAAAGGTAACGCATGACGTCTCTTGAGCTCAGGCTGGAACAGTCTCAACTGCAACCAAAGCACCTCCTTTCAGCCACATGCGACGCAACTTATGCGAAAAGTGGAGAGAACAAAACAAAATGCATGATCAATGATGGCCTGACACAGTACTATGGTTTTCACTCGTGAGGCAGAGCAACTATTTGCCGTTTACCATATGTTCATTGTGAGGATCGCAAAATCTGCCACCCCAGACCCAGGGTTCCCCGTGCTTTCGGTCTTGGGGTGGTCTGGGCTGACCAGCGGACTCCAAGTCGAGGAATATCTTTGGCCACACTCGCACTCGGCAACTATGTCCGATACGGGCATAAGAGACCTAGCTGCTCTCGCGAGAACATGCCACACATTCAAGAAACCGGACCCTCTTTGCCTCGATGTCTCCCGGAAATATGTACTGTGACGCTGTCCAGAGTAGACACCTGAGTAAGATCGTACTTTCTTGTGGTCCATGTCTGTATCGAATGTCCTTGTCATAATGCATGGCCATCCAACATTGTACGGGTTTGGCAGGCCTCTTGAGCAGGCTGCTTGAGAAATCCTCCGGAACTACACCCACGCATCATGAATTTCAACGCAAGGGTCAATTGGAAATCAGTTGGAACCTTCCTGAACATTCCTATCGCGTATGCGCTCTTGGGCGAATATCGCCCCATAGCGCGCGGACGGGCGAATCCACATTCGTTATGATCGATACAACGTGATGACGGAACCCAATCTCATTGTCGTCATCGAGTGACGAGTGTGATTATGGACCCTGATCTACTTAGTATGCCGACGCGCGGCATAAGTCACGAAAAAAAGCAGCATCATATCATAGGTGGTGATACAGTAAGATACACACCACGGAAGATGAACGAGTGATTCCAATATCATGATGACGCAGGGAGAGTTTGAATACCCCGCACGATGAACCAAATTTGTCGCATCCAGTGGGAGGTAGAACGTATCACACCACGATATATCCTTTCCTCCTTACTAACCACCCGAGAGCGCAATTTCCAGGTGCTGAGGTTGTCTCTGATGACAGCAAATCGCTGGACGACTTCATCCATAGTGGGACGTTTTGAAGGATCTTTTTGGATCATGTCAGCTATCAGAGGTTGCATGAAGTCAAACCCGAGCTTCGACTAGTATCGGTATCAGCCAAAGGTACATGCCACAGACCAGAGAACATGCCTGCATAAAATCCTTCCTGATGGTATTCCCGATGTAGAAGACATCGGTCGGGAACGGGTCGCAAGGGGCGTTAGAGTCCTGAAATTCCGGAACTTCTTTGTCCGCTCCCCAGATGGGGACTTCCATAGGTTTTGAGTGGGAACTATCGTAACGTCGTGACAGACCAAAATCGATGAAAAAATATTTCGGCGGTCGTTCAGTTCTAGTCTTGTAACGTGCATAGCCAGACAAGTCCCGCTTCATCGAAGGGATGGAGGGATGGAATCCATCGATATAGAGCCGGCTTGGGTCCAACATGATGTTTCTGGATGAACAATCACTGCAACAGGCTGGGTTAAGGGATGCACATTCGAGCATTCGGACCAACACTTACCGATGGGTCACACGATGCTGGTGCATGAATTGAAGGCCCTATTAAAAGTCAGCCAATGAGCGAAGGCAACATGCGAAGGCCAACCTCAAACAACTGCCTAAAACATTCCACCGTCTCTCCAATAGTCTCGAATGGAGGTCGTAAATATTCCCGAAGGAGCGGCATCACAATGATTATCCTGTTTGCTTCATCAGGAACAGGCAGGACATCATAAACCGGAACGCAGTGATTAGCACTCTTAGCCAGGGATTGAGAAGAGAAATATCGTGCAATATTGATTTCATGAGGATGGTAGGTTTCGTCGACCAGCTTAAACGTAACATATAAACCATCCGAAATGCGGGTACCATCAAGAATTGTGGCAGCATACTAGTTGTTGTTATCGGATGAGCGTCAAGACTGCCCCTAGGATGCGCAACACCCACCGGAGCGGCCCAACCGTCCTCACACAAAACCCAGCTCTCATTGGTGGCATGCCAGGAAGGTATCCAATCCGGGGAATATCGAGGCCGAAGAAGGTACCCGCTATCTTTCAACCAATGATAGCGTCGGGACCACCACAGCTCGGGTTCAGAGAGTTGACCCTCTCTGTCTGTGGGTGCATCCCCAAAAACCGCTTGTTCAAGCTGAGCAAGGGATTCTTGTTGATTGACTTCGCCTTCGTTGACTGCTTGCTTTCCAGAGCGTGTGGTCATGACTGTACACGACGTTCGGTGTGGGCAAATCAACATTTGGGACGTCGCGCCGACAATTTGCACAAATCTTTACTCTTCCAAACATGCATAAATACGAGCCCCATTCGGACCCCGTGGACTGGGAAGCAGAAAATTCGCGGAGTTGTATTTGGGTGGAAAACGATCGATGGCCAATAAGCTCTTTCACGTTCCCACAAGTCGAAGGAAGTCCCTATTTAAAGAAACAAGATGGCCTACCCTAGGTGATAAGCACCCTTTGATCATGCAATCCGACGACGCCCAACAAGAGCTTGTAGTCCTAGGCATAGGAACTGGTAAGGGTTCTTTGGAGAAAGGCGGTTTGTATCTTCGAGCTGCGTTGAAGGAGATGGAACACATCAAGAAGCTGTGCGAGGGTTTGGAAGAAAACCATCGCGAACTCCTCCAAGTAACGAAAGCTCAATATTTCAAGTGGGTTTGATCCCAAAATTTACTTCTAGTGGTCACGACGCCCTTATCACGCAGCTTGGACCGGCGGAAGAAAGAACTTGAATTACTCGAAAAGCGCAAGTCAATATTCAAGCCCTTCCGCCTAGTTGCAATCAAACGTGCAAAACAACAATTTCTTGAAAAGGCTCAAGATCTTTTCATTTCAACATGCGTAACATCCTTTCACATATTCTTGAGATAATATGATTCACGACGCATCTAGACGACCTCGGACAAGCTAAGGAGAGATATACTCTCAATTCCTTCGGATGATATAGTTCCGGTTGAAAGTATGACTCATCTGTGCTGAATTACATGCTTCTCAGACAGCAAATGTAGGTGGATCTCTGGATGCAGAAGAACAGATCGCAGGTCTGGTGATGCCGCTGCCAACCCCAGAGGAAATGAATTCCCCCGGAACCCAGGAGGCCCTGGCAACTGCTCAAAGGATGGCATGCATCTTAGCATCCCATGGCGATCTCTTTGCCGATCCGAACTCCAGCAATCAACCTGCCCAAATATCGAGTAAGGATGCTCTACTCGATCATCTACTTTACTCATTGAGTGTCGGTTTCTCGCATAAATATTGTCAGCTAGAGCGCCGGCGCTTAACTCTGTTGAATCATCTGCGCGAAGTAGCGTTTCTACCTCGCCAAGTAGTCCCACCTCGGTCGCCCGCTTCAGTTCTCTCAATGTCCACATTAGTCAAACTTACACCATTGTCAACAACACAAATTCCGACGCCTCTGGACTGACGATCACCAATGACTCTGAGAATGCAAGCGGATCAAGTAGGCCCTATCTACTCAGGGCAGGCCCAATGCTGACCTTGCCAAAACAGCTATCGAACATGTGAACAGCTCACCGTCCTGATATCTAGTATTATTCTTTGTAGCTACTTATTCAGAATGTCGGACAAGAACCTGTGCAGTATTCTCATTCCTTGAGCCCTGGGCGTGAAGCTTTGAGTCTTTGATTCTGAAAGACCTGACGAGCGCCAATGTTGATTAATTGTGATCGATCGATCTCCCGTCTTCGTTTGAAATCCCTGCTGCTTAAGTGCACCGTCGTTGTCGTACTAGCACTTCGAGTCGCAGTCACCGTCGTGGTATTTTGCTTGAGCCTTCAGGTGTGTGGGCCCGGAGTCTACCCAAAGCAGCCATACTCACTTGCCTGTCGTGCCCTCGACGTGGTCAGGCTCTTTATTAGCCGCGTTGGTAGGTTCCGCAATCTACTCCCGTGCCAGTGAAAGCAGCAACTAAAGAAGCATTCAAACTCGCCCTATATTCGAATTTTAGACTCACTGTAACGAAGTCATGTTTCTACTTTTTTGCCCACCCTTGGCACCCCCTTCGACCCCTTATTCACTGCCTTTTCCCGAGTAAACTTGGACGTCCAAATCCTCTTGACTCACATACGCCGCGAGCTTTGGGTGATTAGTCACTTCAAGTCAAGTGGACCTCTAACCCAACTTGACTACTCCATGCCTACATATGAGCAGTTTTTTTCTCTCCCATTTTCTATTCACATATCTGACCGGAATCGACTCGATTCCCAGACCCAATTCCCTCGTCTGTGTCATCATCACCAGTCTATTGGGTTAGCACGGTCTAGGCGGACGTGAAATGATACCGGAATAACCCTAATTGTTCCATCTTTGCATCTATCGTGTACACGAGTCTCGTTCATGCTTGCACCTCAGCATTGACGAGATCACCTGTGGACCGATGCCTTTGCTCTCTCCCGTATTCACCTGAGCTGCTCCGCCGGAATCGCCAGATAGCGTCCGAGGAAGCCAGGGTTAGGAAGTTGCTACAAGTGAGCCTTTGCTCGTCACGTTTTTAAAAATATTTATTTTTGCCTCCCTCAACCTGTAACTCAGCGTCATCCTATTGGTGCAGACTCTAAGGATTGTTCGTCAGGGTAACGTCAATTGTCCTACTCACAAAGAGTGTTTGTCACAGACTAACGGGTGCCATTTTTAGCACGAAGGGTGGGCTCGTTCACTTGACAGCGGGTAATTGTTTTTTTTTTCCTCGTTTATTGTCCTTCGGGGCGTTGCCCCTCGGTGGACAGTACATGCGATGTATCGTATGGTGTGGGTAATTGTTACATCTCAGGTTGACAGTTCGCACACAGCGGACACTTCCGTACAACCTCCGCGATAGCTGACATACATATCAAATTGGGCCAACACGTTTGGCTTGGCAAAGTTGTTTGTGGGTCCATGTTGGACCATGTTTACAACGTGTTACCTCACTCTAACCGAATTTATGTAACGTATAGTTGCATTGCGGATTTCTTCTGCGTTTCGGTTCTTGAAAGCTTGACGCCCGGTTGTATTCCTTCGTGAACGAAATTAACCTGAGACCAGGAAGAATGTGCGGATGGGATGTATATATTCTTTCTGTATTTTCCCGCATCTTTCCAGCAAGTCCATCTGGTCCCTTTGCTACTGATATCCTATATAGGAATTCTATTCACATAACCAGTCACCCCCTTGTCCGTGCGTTACAACAGTAATGACCACCTGGGAATGATGGGGTCCCTACCTAAAGCCTCAAGATGGGTGAGCTGGTCACCGGCCCAGTTTGACAAAATTTGATGCGGGCTCAGTCCTGTCTGTTATGTTTACTGTGCGCTGTGGATTCGACGTGGATATATATGACCGTGTCGTTTGTACTACTCCTACTGGAACGGTTAAATGGGATGTCGGAAGGGTTCCGGGTCTTCCAGCTTGTATCCGGTCACCCTCAGGCTAATTGAGGCTAATGCACCCACCATTCTGGACTGTGCTTGGCTATTACTCTCGTATCACATTGCAGGACTGAATGCAAGTTTTTATCACCTATCAAACATCTTTTTTTGTTTTTTTTTGGAATCCTCGTTTATTGTCCTATCGGACACTGTCTGATGTCAGATATTACATGCGGTTTTGTATGTATTGTAAGGTTTGTGTGGTTAGCTTGGGTGTGTATCTTATTGGTATATCAAACATCTATTCATATGGTCTTGTGTTCAGTTTGGAAATACCGTGTGGCCCGCTTCCAGTCCGTTCTGTGCTTCGATCCTAGTAGGAGTCTTTCCGTGCCTTGAAAGACATTGCCATACACATGATATCAGTCGTTGTATCCACGTTATGGAGGCAGTTACTCAAACGTAATTCGCACATTGTTCCGAGCACAGATGTATTTCTTTCAGTTACATGAATTAGCCTAACGGGTTCATCTGAATCCGACGGCTTATTGTCATTTCTGGACGTAACACCCTCATACCGCACTGCATGCTCAGATTGTTACTCAATTGCCAGGAAGTCTCATCTCATGGTTCACAGCTAATATCTTTGCGTCAGTGGTGTTGCCTGACGGGAAAAAAAAATCGGACTAACAGCCGCTGTTTCCAGACCCGCCCTGTTGAACCGTCGCTCCATGGACATTCGAGTTTGGCGAGTAAATAGAACCATGAAAGTAGTAATTATTGACGACCGCTGCTGATGACGTGGGTAAGCTGCTGATGTCGATGGTTTCATCCGTCTCCGAGTCGCTGAGCGACTCCGAGGCCAGAACATATTGATCGAGAGTGCTTGCCGCTAATAAAAATAGACTATCAGTCAATATCACTATTTCAGTCAATA
>JBBPLE010000341.1:0-36570 GCA_038089675.1 Boletales sp. KT-2023b | reverse complement strand
TCCTACCCCCATTTCTCCTCACAGAACCATCATCCCCCATCCCCTCAGTCACCATGAGCAACCAAGCACCCCCCCCTCACAAACCTATAGAACTCCACATCACCCCTCCCAATCATTTTGATGGAAGCTATGCCACAGCCAAGGCTTGGTTTGCTTCAGTAATATTCTACTTCATGGTCAATGAAGAAGTATACAACAATGATACTAAGAAAGTGGCATATGCTCTCTCCTACATGACTAAGGGATCAGCTGCCACTTGGACAGCAACCTACTGCATCAAAGTCTTGGCAGATAATGAAGATATCACTTGGGATGATTTCAAAGGAGCCTTCCAAGCTACCTTTTACCACCACAACAGCAAAGCAGTATCCATCACTACCCTCAATTCCTTACAAATGAAGGGAAACTCCATGGCCAATCTCACCCAATACATCACCAAAGTCAGAAATCATGTTCAGATCTCTGAAATCTCTGATGAAAATGTCCTAATTGGGTATTTCACTGCTGGAGTTATGGTAAATCTCATGAAACACATCATGTCCATGGATACCATATCAACCAAGATCAAGGAGTGGTACAACAAGGCTGTCCACTTCCTTAGCCAATTCCAGAAAGCTGACAACATCACACACTCTAGCTGAAACCCCTCCCACACTCCCTACCATTCTTTCCAATCCCTATCCCACACTCAACCCACACATGACCCTAATGCAATGGATGTCGATGTCATCCAAATTGGGAGATTAACCCCAGAAGAATGTAAACGATGCTTTGAAAAGGGGTTATATCTCTGATGTCATCAACTGGGACATAATGCAAGCAAATGTACCAAATTCTCCAGTTGTCCTGCTTCTAGAAAGTCTGTCAAACCACCACAGCCACTACTGAAGAAATCAAAGAATGCAACAACAATGACATGGAAGTCAACCATGTCTTGGGTTTTTAGAGAGGAGGTCCAACCCAACACAGGCCCCCTCCCCAACTAGATGCACTCCTGTACTTATCTCTCAAAATGATCAAAATGCTATTTATCTTCCTGTTTTGATCCTGAGCACATCTCAAGACATTGGAACCTGAGCAGTAGTAGATTCTGGTGCAACCATCTCCTGCATCAATTGGCATTTTGCCAAACAATGGAAATTACCCCTTGAAAGACTCCCAACCCCTATTCCTGTCAGAAATGTCAACCAAACCCAAAATTGAAATGGTGACATCAAATTTAACACCTACATCCCAATCCACCTAGATAACATCATCCAAAGAATCTGCTTCCATGTAATGCATTGTGGAAAGGAAAATATTATCTTAGGACACCCCTGGTTGAAAGAAACCAACCCCACAATCAATTGGATTAAAGGGACAGTATCAATTCCTGATGAACATGATCAAACAAAAGAACTCTATGCCCCTCAAATGTCCCTCCAACCCATGAACCACACTCCACTAAATTTAGATTGAAAGGAAAGTCTTCTTTGCAGATACCTAGACCAAGAAGGACCTGGTGACTTTTGCAAACAAGCTATGATGAATTGAATTACCCATTGAGCTGCCCAGTTTGGATTCCAACACCCCTTTGGGGAAAGCTATGTCAGGGCCTTCACTACAGCAACCAAATTAGCCATTGAGGCTAAAGATACCACAAACACAATCACTCTTCCACCAGAATACAAGGAGTATGAGGAAGTATTTTCTGAAAATGCCACTCATTGCCTTCCCCCCTCCCAAGCCTATGACCATGAAATAAACCTAGATGAAACCTTTGTACCCAAGGTCTCCAAAATTTACCCCCTCACTCTTGAAGAATGAAAAGCTGCCAACAACTTCATCAACAAAAATCTCAAATCAGGCAAAATCCATCCCTCCAATTCCCCACAAGCTTCTCCATTCTTCTTCGTCAAAAAAAAAGATGGAGGATTATGTCCCTGCCAAGATTACAGATATCTCAATGACCATACTATCAAGGATGCCAAAGTCTTCACAAAATTTGATGTCTGATGGGGATACAATAACATCTGAATTAAAGACAGACACCAATGGAAAGCAGCATTTATTACCCATCAAGGACTCTTCAAACCAACTGTCATGTTCTTCAGTCAATCCAACTCACCCCCCACCTTCCAATGTTTTATGAATGACTCCTTTTGGGATATGATTGCCAAAGGATGGTTGATCATTTACATGGATGATCTCCTCATTTTCTCACCTGACCAGAAGACACATACAGAATATACCAAACATGTTCTCCAAAGGATGAAGGAGCTCAACCTTCACCTCAAACTGGAAAAATGCAAATTTGCCACCTCCAAAGTAGAGTATTTGGGAATGATTGTCAAACCAGGAACTCTTGCAATGGACCTGGTCGAATTAGATGGTATCCAGAAATGGCCCATTCTGGCTAAGGTCAAGGATGTCTGCTCATTCTTGGGATTTGTGAATTTCTACAGATGATTCATCCCAAACTACTTGAACCTTGCATGCCCTCTTCTAGATCTTACCCAAAAGAACCATGCATGGGACTGGTCCCCAGATTGCAACAATGCATTCCAGACACTTAAAACCAAATTTCTGGAACAACCTATCCTTAAATTCCCTAATCTCAGTAAACCCTTTGCCATTGCCACTAATGCCTCCAAATATGCCTCTGGAGGCATCCTTCTTCAAACTGATGAAAACAGGGACTGGAAACCCTGCTCTTACCTCTCTCAATCATTTTCCCCTGCCGAACAAAACTATGACATCTATGATCAGGAACTCCTTGCCATCATTTGAGCCCTCAAAATGTGGAAACACTATCTCCAAGGTCACCCTACCCCAGTTCAAGGTTTTACTGACCACAAGAATCTAACATACTTTAAACAACCCCAAAACCTCAATCAAAGACAAGTGAGATGGCTTCTAGATCTCGCTGACTTTGATCTCTGGTTGATTCACATGGCCAGAAAAGACCTGGCTGGTCCTGATGCCCTCTCTCATCAACCTGATCTAATCCCTGATGACAAATAGGACAATCATGATGTAACACTTCTTCCTCCTTCCTTATTCATCAATATGATTGACACAGCCCTAACAGATAAACTCTGCTCCTCCTCCACTACTGATCCCCTCATCCTTGACTCTTTTCAGGCCTTGGATGGAGAGGTCCCATCCCAACTCCACTTGCATCTCTCTGATTGGAAATATGATGCCAGAATCCTCACTTATCAAAACTGGGTCTATGTTCCAAATGACCTAGAACTCCACCGATCTGTCATAGCCAGGCACCATTCCCATGTCTCGGCTGGCCACCCAGGCTACCTCAAAACCTGTCAACTTTTAGCATCTGAATTCTGGTGGCCAGGAATGGCAACCTTTATCAGAAAATATGTTGAAGGTTGCATTCATTGTCAACAAGCTAAGTCTGATACACACCCCTCTGCCCCCCCCTCACTCCCCATTCCCTCCAAATCATCACAACCCTTCCAGCAAATCTCTTGTGATCTAATAACCAATCTTCCCCTTTCAGATGGCTTTGACTCATTGTTGGTTGTGGTTGACCATGGGCTTACAAAGGGGGTAATTTTGTGCCCAACTAAGAAAACTGCTACAGCCAAGGGAATTGCCACCCTCTTTCTCAACAAAGTCTGGAAACAGTTTGGTCTATATGACAAAATTATCTCGGATTGCAAACTGCAATTTGCCTCAGCCTTTGCTAAAGAACTAGAAAAACTCCTTGGTTATGATCTTTCCCTTAGCACTGCCTATCATCCACAAACCAATGGGGAAATAGAATGAGTCAACCAGGAAGTCAAAACATACCTACAGATCTTTTGTGGTAACAACCCAACAATCTGGGCTGAGCATATCACCATGGCAGAATTCACACACAACCACCACCCCCATTCCATCACCCAAAAATCCCCATTCTTTCTCATGATGGGCTATGAACCCTGCTCCCTACCCACAGTTATTTCCGAATCATGGCTACCAGCATTAGAACAATGTCTCAAGGAGCTTTCAGCCACCCACGATGAAGCCCTGGCTGCACATGATCTCACATGCCAGCTTATGAAATCCAGATACCACAGAAAATTCATTCCATTCACTAAAGGAGATAAAGTTTGGTTAAATACCAAAAACCTTAAATGAAACATCATCACCCCTAAATTCTCAGCCAAACAGGAAGGTCCCTTCACCATAACCAAAGTCCTCTCCCCAGTCACTTACCAACTATGGCTCCCACATACCTGGAAAATTCACAATGTCTTCCATGCATCACTGCTTTCATGATACCATGAGAACGAAATACACAGTTCAAACTTCCCAGCCCCTCCACCAGATCTGATTGGAGGGGAAGAGGAATATGAAATAGAACAAATTATCAAGCACCATGGCAACCATTCCCAGAGGCAGTATTTTGTCAGATGGAAAGGCTATCCACTGGAAGATGACTTCTGGCTCCCAGAATGGAAGTTGAAACATGTGTTGTGAGTATGCTGTAACATACATTGGAAGGTCTGACTTACATACCTGGTGTAATGTCCAGAGAGGATCTTATGTGGGTGAGGTAAAGGATATCAAAAGAGAATGAATTAGAACTCAGCTACCCTGAGTACATACTTATATACATAATGTGTGTGAACTCTATCTATACATAGCATACAGTATTCATTTCAACACTCCCCCTTGCTTAGTCATCAGTTAGATGTGCAAGCATACAAAGGGTAAAGTACTTTTTTAAGTGGAGTAAAACTCCAGACCAAGCTGTGAACAAAATTCATTGAACTTGTCCAAGGTTCTTAGTGAACATGTCCATGGGATTGTCAGTCCCAGGGATATAGAATAGTTCAACTAGCTTATGGATCATGACTGCATCACGTATGAAGTGGTATTTCACACAGATGTGCTTATTACACTTTTTGGTCACAGGATTTTGCACAATGAATAGGCTACCCTGATTGTCACCATAGATGGGGATAGGTCTTAGCTTATAGCCAAGTTCACCCATCATCTCATGTATCCACATACATTGCTGAGAGCAATCACTCAAGGCCATGTATTCTGCTTTGCTGGAAGAGACAGTGGTGGTTTTTTGTAAGTGTGAATTCCACAAAAACACACCATCAGCCAATCTAAGGTAAAAGCCAGTTTGGGAGTGCACAGTATTAATGTCCTGTGCCCAATCCAAATCTGTACAGGTGATTAAGCCTTTGCCACCGGCACCATTGTAAATGAGTGCATAATCACAAGTGCCAATGAGATAATGGCAGATATACAGGGCCTGATCTAGGTGTTCCTGAGATGGATTGGCTGACATGTGTGCCAGTTGGGTAACAGCATATGCTATGTCTGGACAGGTGCTGATCATTAGATACAGCAACAATCCAATCACAGTCTGAAAATGTGTCTGTAATTCATATTGGACCAGTTTATCATTCTTCACTGGGTAATAACCCTGTGGGAGAGGAGTGGGTGTAGATTTGGCATTTGACATGCCACATCATTCAAGTACCTTGTCAAGGTAGTCTTTTTGGTTGATTTGGATAGTGCAACCTTCTTGATGGATGTTCATTTGGAGGAATTCAGATGGCTCTCCAAGATCACAACATTCCCACTTCTTCATGAATACAGCCTTAATCTTGTCTACAAAAGATTTGTTGGGGCCACAGAAGAGGGCATCATCAATATAAACTACCACAAGTATGACATTTTTGCCATTGTGGTATATAAAGAGTCCAGTGTCGGTCTTTAGTCATTTGAAACTGAGTTCTGCCATGGACTTATCAAGTGCTTTCCACCAGGCTAAGCCAGCTTGCTTGAGTCCATAGAGTGTGTGCATGAGGCAGAGGACTTTGCCTTTTGCATCAGGAGGCATGAACCCTTCAGGAAACTCCATATAGATTTCCTCATCCAGTTTACCATAAAGGTATGTGGAGCATACATCAAGCCCTGTTATGTACCATCCTTCCAGGGCTGAGAGGGCAAATATACATCGCATGGTCTTGAAATGTACAACTGGGGAGAAGACTTGGTCAAAGTCCAGTCCTTCAACCTGTGAGAAGACTTTGGCTACTAGGCAGGCTCTTTTACAACCATTCAACTTTTGATCGAAAACCCAATGGTTCTTAATCACCTTTCAGTGTTGTGGGTGCAGAACTATTTTGTAGACCTTTTGGTCTTTGAGCATTTGTAATTGATCTTTGCAGGCCTTAAGCCAATCCTTTTGCTCTTGCTCAAGGAGCTGTAGGATATCATGAAACATCCATTCCTGCAAATTAGGGGATGCCCAAAATGTGGTATCATGCAGAAGTGCATGGCTGCAAAGGAATGAGACCAATGCATCTCCCCCTTCCCATGTGAGATGGTCAACATTCTCCTCAGAAGTAGGAGATGGGGGGAGTCCACCAGGGACAGTGGGTGAATTTGGAATTGTGTCCAGTGCATGAGAGGGACCAGGTGTTTCACCTGTAAGTTCCTTCCAATGGGAACTGCTCTCAACATCTCTTAGTTGTTGAAGTGGATGGTGCTGCTTGCCAAAGATATTTCCTGGGCATGTTGGTGGGTTGTGAAGATGTTTGCTCTGCTGGAGTGGAGGTGGACTGGCTGGAGGTGGGCAATGTGAGGGTGGAGTAATCAGAGGTACTGACACTGGACTAGGGGTTCTTGTGTGTGGGGGTTTGGACTCATTGGACTCATCAGAGGACAAATTGGATGAAGATGAAATGGCTGCAAGTGACTCAGAGTCCATAGATGTGGCCTGGCGACAGTTGTGAAAGTGGCATGGGGCCACAATTGACTCATCATCTGAAAATGCAGCTGTGTCAGGGGCCACAACTGACTCATTGTTGCTAGTTGTGGTAATGTCAGAGGCTGCAACTGACTCATTGTCACTAGTTGCAGTAACTTTAGACTTATGATGGGGAGCAGCAGGGGCCACATCTTGCACATCTGCTGGTTTTGCGGGTTTTTGAGGGTTTGATCCCTTGTGCTCATGAGGAGTGATGGGTGGTCCAGAGTGTGGGTGGTGAGGACAAGAGTGTTCACATTGAGGAAACAAAGTTTCATCAAAGATTGCATGCACAGATGTGCAGATGGAGTTGTCTGGGTGCATAAACAGGTAATTGGAGTCACTACCAGGGGCAACACCCAAGTAGATCATCAACTATGATTTGGGTTGTAGTTTACCACCACAGCGTTCAGCCGGAATGTGCACATAGGCACCACACCTGAATACTCATAAATGGGAGATAGAAGGTTTCTCCCCCTTAAGTAGTGTATAGGGGGTATTCCATTTGAGGTGGACTTGAGGAGTCCTGTTGTAAATATGGGTTGCATGGAGCAGAGCCCATTCTCAATAGGAGGGAGATAGGCAAGCTTGTAAGTGCATCACCTGAGCCTTGTCCATTAATGTATGGATTAGGCATTCCACATGCCCATTCTGTTGGTGTGCATAAGGGGTGGATTGTTGGATGTTAAGTCCATTGTCTTTTAGGAATTCAGTAAATGCTTTGGAGATATACTCTCCACCCACATCTGAGCACCAGTGCTTAATTGCAGCATTATACTGATTTTGGACTAGAGCAAACCATTGCTTGGTTGCTTGGAATGTGTGATCCTTGGACCATATTAAGGTGGTCCAGGCCATAGAAGTATAATCATCATAAAAGACAACTGTGTACTTGTATTTACTGTATGACTGTACTTCAAAGACTTTAAGTCTGAGTGGATTAACTCAAAGGGAGCAGTTCCCCACATCTCGCTAAGAGGAAAGAGATGATTCGGCTGTTTGCCAAGCTGACAACCATGACAGATGCCAGTTTTGGAAGGGATCTTCACATCAGGAAAATCCTTGACATGCTTCTTGGCATGCCTTATGACATCAGGGGATGAGTGTCCAAGACATTGGTGCATGAGCTCATATTAGATCTCAGAGGCAAGTGATGACATGCCGGAAGGCACGTCATCAGGGAAGATAGGTTTGGCTCAAAGCCAATACATAGTGTTTCCACCATGACTATGGAATTCAAGGTAGGCTTCTTTAAAGCATTGATCCCAGATAGTGAGATATCTGGGTCTGGCATGAAGTGTTAAACAGCTGAATCAGGCAGCTGGAGTTCACTGTCAGAAACTAGTATATTGAGCAGTATGGGTAATACACACCTGGAGTTCACTGTCAGAAACTAAGGAAAGTGAAGACAGTGAACTCCGAACTATAAACTCTGTGGTAAACAAATCACAATAATGTGCCACAGTGTGGCTGAACAACTAAATAAGGGAAAAGCAACGAAAACAGCAAAGTGCACAATCAGAACTGTAACACACCCCCCTGATTGTGCATTGGTGCAAAATCAACTAAATTGTCTGAAATGGGGCAAGTCCAAGCAAAGAACAAAAATGTCTCACTTTAACTTTGGGGAGTGCCTTTGTGAGAAGATCAGCAGGCATATTTGAAGTAGAAATGAAAGAAGGTGAAATGACACTGTTATCTACCATATCTCTCAGCCAGTATCACCACAAATCCAAGTGCTTCATCCTGCCATGGTGCTCCAGATGCTTCGCCACTTGGATTGCAGACTGGTTGTCCATATGGAGTGTTGAGGGGCCATTCACCTGAAAACCGAGTTCCTGCATCAACTTGTGCATCCAGATGATCTCCTTGCCAGCCTTGCATGCAGCAACATACTCTGCCTCAGTGGTAGACAGTGCAACGATTGTTTGATGCTTGGACATCCAGGAGACAACCCCAATGCCAATTTTGACAACATATGCACTTGTGGACTGTCCAGTGTCCTTGCAGCTGCCATGATTTGCATCAGAGAATGTGGTGAAGAGCTGGGAAGATGAGGAGGGATCAGGCAAGTATGTGATGCCATAGTCCATTGTCCCTTTGATATAGCGAAACAAGTGCTTGACCACATTCCAGTGGGCTACACCAGAATCTGAGGTGAATGATGTGAGCTGACCTACAGTGAAGGCGATGTCTGGGCGAGTGGTACATGATAGGTACTGCAGAGAGCCCACAGCACCACCATAGTCGACTGAGTGCATAAGTCTGCACTCCTCAGCTGTTTTGGGGGATTGCTCGCATGACAAGCAGAGACCAGGATCCATTGGAGTTTGGACTGGCTTGCAATCAGCCATATTGAAGCGAGCAAGCATGTCAGTGCAGTACTGCTGCTGTGAGATGGTGAGGGAGTGTTTTGCATGATCCTGGTTGATCTTGATCCCTAGAATCTCTGTGGTTGGGCCCAGATCGCACAGTTTGAAGTGTTTGCTCAAATCAGTGATTGCTTGCTTGATGGCAGGCAGGGACTGTGATGCAAATGTCATATCATCCACAAAGACAGGGAGAATGATTTGGACATCATCTCGCACAAAGACATAGACCGAGGCATCCAAGTATGCCTGTGAAAAGCCCATAGACTCCAGAATCGACCGCATCTTGCGATTCCAGTGATTTCCACCTTGCCTGGTGCCATACAGCGCTTTCTTGAGCAGGCACACTCGCTCCTTGCGGTCACCCTCAGCAAAACCCTCGGGCTGCTCCATATACACGTTGCAGTCCATCTCACCATTCAGGTAAGTGTTTGAAATGTCAACAGACCACAGGTGCAGGTCGTGGATGGCTGCAAGCGCCAAAATGACACACAAGGTGGGCAAGTGGACTGTGGGAGCGAAAACCTCCAGGAACTCAAATCCTGGACCGGGAGAAGCCCTGGGCGACAAGACGTCCCTTGTAGTGCTCAAAGGAGCTGTCAGTGCGAAATTTCTTTGTGAACACCCACTTGGACCCAATGACTGGTCAATCCTTGGGTCAATCCACCAGTGTCCATGTCCCATTCGTCTTGTGAGCAGCAAGCTTGTCCAAGGCAGCCTGTCTCCATTCAGCAGCATCCTCCTGCTTCATGGCATCCTTGAACGTCCTGGGGTATGCTGTACCAGATGCAAAACACTGCAATATCTGCCTCTTCATCATCTGAGTCGTCTGCATTGTCTGTGAGTTGGGCAGGACTGAGTTTCCACCATTCGCAAGGTGGCTGGCATGTTCTGCATGGCAAACATGCTCCAATGCCAATTGGTTCATAAGTAGGTGCAGGGAGTGGTGTGTGAGGCAGATCTGGCAATGGCTGAGGTGCAGCAATGGGTGTCACAGGATCTGGCAATAGCTGAGGCACTGCAACTGGGGTGTTGGGTTCTGCATCCTGTTCGTCATCCGCAGGAGCAGCAGGAGGCCCCCCCACAGGATATAGAACTGCAGGAGGGTCAGAAACGTGCTCATCATCATCATAACCAACTGGAGCTGTGTAAGGAATCACAGGCTGGGAATGAGGTGTTGGAGCATCTGCAGCTGGGATTAGGGTTGTATGCTCATCGAAGTCTGCATGCTCTGAGATGACTGTGCGCTTTGTGGTATGATTATAGAACTTCCAGCCCTTGTACCCATCAGGATAGCCAATAAAGATGCACTTCTTGAAGTGTGGGCGCAATGCGGCGCATTTGTCCTTCTGGATATGCACATAAGCAGTTGATCCCCAGACTCGCAAGTGAGAGACATCTGGTTTGCGACTGTGCCAGAGTTTGAATGGAGTGGCATTGTCCAGGGCAGCTGTGGGACATCGATTCCATACATGAACCAGTGCGGCAAGTGCTTCGCCCCAAAATGGCATTGCAAGCCCAGATTCCTGTAACATAGTGCCACTCCATTCTGTTGTGGATGCACACAAACTGTGTGCTGGCGCTCAATACCACACTCAGTTGTGAATTTGAGCATTGCATTGCTCATGTACTCGCCACCCTTGTCGTCTCGCAGGGTTTTGATCTTTCACTTGCTCTGGTTCTCTGCAAACACCTTGAACTGCTTGAATGCCTCAAAGACATCTGACTTGGCGCGAATTGGCAACACAAACTGATATTGAGAGTAATTGTCGATGAATGTGACCCAGTAGCAGTACCCAGAGAATGTCAGATATGGCACTTGGTGCACATCTGAGTGGATGAGCTCTAGAGGGTGAGAAGCGTGTGAGGTAGAGCTAGGGAATGGATTTGAGCTCATCTTGCCAGCCAGGCATGGCTCGCAGATTGGATCAGGTGCTGATTTCGTGTCGAGCTTCATCCCAGTCACCATTTCACGCTCAAACAGCTGTTTGATGTCAGCAATGTTGTTGTGCATGAATTGGCGATGCCAGAGAGACAAGTCGAGTGGAACTGTGGTTGCAGGGCGTGCATGTTTGGTCACAGGCTGAGTCACGCCATCGAGGAACACTGCATTGTGGCCATTAATTGTGGCAACGAAGAGTGGTGGACCAGATTGGTGCAAAAATGTCATATGTGTGGCATTGATATTCACAACAATGGACGAATGTCGGGTGAGATATAACACAGCGAGGAGGTTGTTCTGTAGCTCAGGGACATGCAAAACATTTGAGAACTCAACCACTCGACCTCTCTTTCCATCTATCACTGGATGGAACAACACAGACCTGACTCCAGCTGAATAGACAATGGTATTGTCGGCGAGCTTGATTGGAACATGTTTGGGGGTATAATTGCGAAGCCAATGGCGATGGGGTGTCATATGAGAAGTGGCCCCCAAGTCTGCATTCCAGTTGTAGTCAGCATCGAGTTGGAGCGGAGGAAATGGGTCAGAAGGGTCACTGGAATGAAGACTTGCATTTCCAGCCTTCTCAACCACTTCCTGATGACCTAGGGATGTCCCAGTTGTCATTTGCGCTTGCTCAGATCTCTTGTCCCTGTTGTTTTGCAACTTGTAATACTTCTTTGCCCTCTGCAGTGAATAGCACTTGCATTGGCAGTGCCTGGACTTCTCGCAGAACGAGCATGGTGCATTTGCGGCACAACCACAGCCAGATGAAGCAGATAGCACAGAGTCGGCAGGAGTGGAGGTCATTGTGTCCGGACAAGGGCGACAGTTGATTTCCTTGGTCTGGAATGCTGCTTTGACCTTGTCCTTGTCAAGATCAGTGAGGAGAGCAAGAGATGAGATGAAATGGTTGTATTCTGGGCCGAGTGAGCGAATCATGGCCATGCAGGTCAGCTTGTTGTCAAGCTTTGCTATGTCGAACGACAAGCTGTGGAGGTCCTTGATGCGAAGCATGGATTCTTCAACTCAAGCAGCAAGGGCAGGGAGTGACTCATCGGGGCGCTTCCAGATGTTGAAAAACTCATCATAGGCAACGAAGCGACTGCTTGCTTTCTGTTGGATGAAAACGAGCTTGAGTGCGGCCCAAGCCTGGGTAGGATCATCCTGGGTCGCTCAGATGTGGACTCACTGGTCAGGAGCAATGTTGAGCATGAGCTCGCCAGCTGCTCTATCCTGTTTGATGTCCCAGGCAGTCTGGTCAGCTCCAGCTGTGGTTGGGCGAGTTTCCAAGCCACTGACAAGCCTCCAGAGGCCTTTTGAGTGCAAGAGAGCCTTCATCTCCTCGCTCCAGGTGATGTAGTTGTTGCCAGAGAGAGGCTGGATGCGGTTGGAGTGGGATTGTTGTTCTGAGGACATGGTGGGTATGCGAGGAAAATTTTTGTCGAGTGAGGAGTGATGGATATGAGGCAACTAGAGCGCAGGGCTCATAACCTGTTAAACAGCTGAATCAGGCAGCTGGAGTTCACTGTCAGAAACTAGTATATTGAGCAGTATGGGTAATACACACCTGGAGTTCACTGTCAGAAACTAAGGAAAGTGAAGACAGTGAACTCTGAACTATAAACTCTGTGGTAAACAAATCACAATAATGTGCCACAGTGTGGCTGAACAACTAAATAAGGGAAAAGCAATGAAAACAGCAAAGTGCACAATCAGAACTGTAACATGAAGTGTGAGGCAATGGTTTTGGAGTAGTGTACCCATTGACACAAGTTGAACAGCACATGAAGGCATGTGCAAGACAGGTGATAGATGGGCAATGTGATTACCATACCATAGTAAAACAGTGCTTCTACCAATGATGGGTGATCAGCCATTTGCTGTAGAAGCCCACTGAGGTTGGTCAAACTTTTGGTATTCAACAAAGTCTGCTTGATCCAGTGAGAAGTGAGCTGAAGCTCCAGAATCAAGTAACCACATATTGGATGGAACCTTATGTGTATGTGCTTTCTCCTTTCCTTTATTGTTCTTACTACATGAATCACACAATGCGAATTCAGGAGTAGCAGATTTATTTGATATACAATTTACCTGAGGTGGAATTAACCACACATCAGTACCTGTTGTAGAAGGGAATGGATTTACGCACTGCAATGTAGACTCCATGAAGAAGCCCTCAATGTATTCATCATAGGCATCATCACCCAGACTTACAGTGTCCTCTTTGTCAATCTCCATCAAACCAGTGGTGCCAGTGAGTGGGATTCCACTGATCTGCTCAGAGAGCAGGGCAGACAAACAATCAGAGAGGGTTTGCTCTGTGTGACTTCACTTGGAGCGACGGGATGCAACTGGTTCAAGGTTGCATAATGTGGAGGAGGTCAAAGGGACCTCAAGGCATTGTGTGAGTGATATGCTTTCCTGTGTTAGAGGAAAGGCAGGCAGACTGTAGTGAGGGGCACTGGGCATATGTGCTTGTTTGTGTGGGTCAGGGACAGGTGATGTGAATGAGGTGGTGGCAGGTGAGATGGTGGTAGTGGAGGCAAAGGTGAAGGAAGCAGAGGCTTGGGCAGCCTCAGCTTGTTTCTTTTCCTTCTTGGTCTTCTTTTTCTCCTTATGCTTATCATTGCTCTGCTCAGAGCAATTACCTTCACAGCACTGCTTCTTCTGGTTATTCCCCTGATTAGAGGAACCACCTTGGTTCAACTGCTGCTGCTGGGAGAATTTGGGGTCTCCCTGCTGCTGTTTGATGGTGCTGACCTTGTTGGCCTGTTGAGGCCAGGCATCCTTTGCAGGACATTGTTGGGCATACATCTGCCACAACACTTCTACTTGTTGGGAGATTTCATCAACAGTTGGTACTGTTTTGGTAATTACCCCTTTTGAGTCAGTCTCAGTTTTCACTGTGGCAGTAGTGGTGGCAATGTCTTATCATTGACTGGATATCCAAAGTCTGACAGGCATGAGAAGAGGGTATCAAATTTGGAAAATGATGAGACTGGTGAGTTATTGTCAGGGATTATAAGGCCCATGAGAGCCTTAAATTCAGTGATAGCAGAGGAGACTGTGGGATGATCAAAGTGTTTTTCAAGCTCAATAAGGATATTTTCAGCATGATCGCTGAAATTGATGCCATACTTGCAAACGTGATGATTGCATGTGAGAGTGATGGCACCAGTTGCCTTGTCATCATCTTTGTTCCAATCCTCCTGTTTTTCCTCAGCTTGGTGAATTTCTTTGGCCATTGGAGTGAAAGCAGTGGTGATGATGTTTCTGCTGGAATCCTTGACCTCTGCGATGGCAACTGGAACAGAGGGGCAAAGCTTTATGATCCTGGAGTAAACTCCAATGGATCAGAGGTAGTCATCCATTTGGGAATGCCATGCATGGTAGTTATTACTGTTGAGTTTGGGAATGCCAGCAAGAGCAGAGGTAGACATATTGGATGAGATCTGGTGTGAGAATAAACATCAGCTTTAGTAACCTTACAGGGCCACAATTCAATGAATGTGTGAAATGCAGTAAAATGCAGGTAAGGGAGTGGAACAAGCCACATCACTGAATGTTCAGAGCTCATCAGCCAGAGGGATATGGTCTTCTCTTTGCCAAAGCACTGAGAGTGGCTGCATCAGGCTGAGTTAACAGCCCAATGCACTTGGCAGAATGAACCACACAAAGCAGCTCTGATGTTCACCCATGGGAGTGGAAATTAATCCACATCATGCATGATCCAGGCAGTTGCCAAAGTGGTAGGGCAGAAGTGAATCTGTACACAGACCTGCTCAGGGCTCATAACCTGTTGCGAGTATGCTGTAACATACATCAGAAGGTCTGACTTACATACCTGGTGTAATGTCCAGAGAGGATCTTACATGGGTGAGGTAAAGAATATCAAAAGAGAATTGATTAGAACTCAGCTACCCTGAGTATGTACTTATATACATAATGTGTGTGAACTCTATCTATACATAGCATACAGTATTCATTTCAACAACATGCACAGGATCTCCTCCACAATTATAAAAACCTCATCTCCAAAGCATCTCCCTTATCACCAAAACCATTCAAATGCATCCACACCTCAGCTTCCAAACCATAACCATACAATGTCTGCCACCTCTCCCATCTCTGTTTTGTCTGGCTCCCCCACCCCTCCCCCTATTAGCTCTCCTTCCATGTCCCCCATCATGCCCCCTTCCGCCTCTACCTCTATCAAGGAACAAATCCTTCAGATAGCTCTTTGTATCCCTGACACCATACTCAATGACCTCCTTATCTTCCCCATTATTGAACCTCCCACTCCTACTCCATCCACCCCAGCCTCACCTCCAGGTCTCCCCACACTCCTCCCGTTTCCCCCATCCATCCCAGTCTATGTCCACTACCTCCATCATAACAATCACCATATCCTTTTTACCCACATCCTCTCTCAGGAAGCCCCTAGGTCTGCTTTGGAGCAACACCAAGCATATATCATGTTCCCAGAAATCATCTCCACTGTCACCCTCTTTGACAAAACCTTTTTCCTCATCAACAACCTTGCCATCACCTACCATTCCACCAACACACCCCTATGGACCATAATGGGTCAACTAAGAGAAAAGATGCTGGACAATCTCTACCACTTAGGGTTCAGTCATATGATTGAACATATTCTCCCCTACAGCACTATTGCCAAAGTAATTACCACCATAGCCCTCAACCTCATCACAGAGGAACAAAGAGCTTACCTATATGGACACCCTGCATTCATGCCAAGAATTCCTCCCTCTCTTGCTGACTATTTAATCCCCATGCCTCCATTTCATCATCACTCCCCTCCTGCAGACCAGGAGAATGTTCCACCTGTTGCCGCTGACTTCCAACCCTGCCACACCCCTGCCAGCTTACAAGTTGCAGCCACACTCATGGACTTATCCAGGTGCAATACCTCCACCCAATCTTGCTGCATCCACTCTCCCACCCCACACCCAAACACAGGGTATGTACTCTCTGACTCCAGAGCCACCACCAACTGGGATGAAAGACTGGTGCCCACTCCCTCCAACACCACTTCCTGCTGCAATCAATGTTGATGTATTGGTCACAAGACCCTCAACTGCAGATGTCATCACTGCAACCATTGTAAACAATGCACCCCTGGTCATCCCTATTGCTCTTGCCCCTGTTGCCCCTGCCCCCAATGCACCAACTCTTGGGGAAGTGACCTTGACAATATCCCCACCATTAACCATCATGGCTGCAAGAAATGTGGATCCCCCCATGGCCACAATATCAGATGCAACAACTATTACACTGGCTGGCAGGACAATGGGTGGGGAGAGGAGGAAGTCATCAACAAGGAAGTCACATTTGACTAAAACAAATCCAGTGGCTTTGCCATACAAAAGGGGTAATGTTACGATTGGTGATAAACCCCTATCTTTTCTCTCTCTGTTACATAACAATCTCTCTCAGTCTTCTTTTGATTCTATTGCTATGTAACACAGTAACATTGATATCCCTTTACATTCTAGACTTTACCATGTCTATTTACACTTACTATCTATTTTTACTTAGAAATCTCTGATCTCATTTCTATGTGTTTCTCTCCATGTAGCCTGCACTATTTAGGTAGAGCATACATCAAGCTCAGAAATGTGCCATCCTTCTAGGGCTGAGAGAGTGAACATACATTGCACAGTCTCGAAATGTACAACTGGGGAAAAGACTTGGTCAAAGTCTAACCCTTCAACTTGGGAGAAGCCATTGGCTACCAGGCAGGCTCTTTTACAACCATCTGATTTTTGATCGAAGACCCAACAGTTTTTAATCACCTTGCAGTGTTGTGGATATGGAATGACTTCATAGACCTTTTGGTCCTTCAGCATTTGTAGCTGGTCTTCACAGGCTTTAAGCCAATTCTTCTGCTCCAACAAAGGGAGCTTCTGGATGTCATGGAATGTCCACTTGTGTAGATTAGGGGATGTCCCAAAAGTGGAATCATGTGGGATAGCATGATTGCAAAGGTATGAAACCAAAGCATCTCCCCCTTCCCATGTGAGATGGTCAACATCATCCTCAGAAGTAGGAGATGGGGGGAGTCCACCAGGGACTGCAGGTGAATCTGGAGCAATGTCTGGAACACAGGACAGGCCAGCCTCACCAGTCAATTCCTTCCAGTGGGAAGCACTCTCCAGATCCTGGAGCCATCACAAAAGGTGATGGTACTCACTGAAAATGTTTCTGGGGTGTGTTGGGGGGTTGCGACGATGCTCACTATGCCTTGGGATAGGCAGGGGACTAGTGGGAGGTGGACAGTGTGACAGAGGAGTCACAGGTGGAGGGGCTGGACTAGGTGTCCAAGTGCAAGGAGTGTGAGATGAAGATGAAGATCTTGATGTGCTTGGGCTCTGTGACAGTGAAGAGGAGGGCAAACTCCTAGGAGGAGTGGAGTGAACTGCATCAGACTCATCGCTGGAACTAGGTTCTGCCTTGGAACTCTCATTGGAACTGGCAGAAGCTGGAACTGGAATGTTTGGAACCTCATCATGTGTGTGAGTTGGTTCCGGAGGACCTGAATGGGGACGGTGTGGGGCAGATCAAGAGCATCTTGGAAAGAGGGTTTCATCAAAGATCGCATGTGCTGATGTAACGATGGCATTGTTAGATGACATGAAGATATAGTTTGAGTCACTACCAGGGGTGATGCCCAAGTAGATCATCAACTGTGATCTCAGCTGTAGCTTTCTGCCATGGCATTCTGTCAGAATGTGTATATAGGCACCACAACTGAATACCTGTAAATGGTCAATGGAGGGTCTCTCCCCCTTAAGTATTGTCAGGGGGGTATCCCATTTAAGCTGTAGCTGTGGGGTCCAATTATAAATGTGGGTTGCATGGAGCAGAGCCCATTCCCAATAGGAGGGAGGTAGGCAAGCATGTAAGCACATAGCCTGTGCCTTGTCCATTAATGTACAGATTAGGCATTCTGCATGCCTGTTCTGCTGGTGTGCATATGGGGTAGACTGTTGGATATTAACCCCATTGTCCTTCAGATAGTCCTGGAATGCTCCAGAAGTGTATTCACCTCCAGCATCAGCCACCAGTGTTTTATCATGGCATTGTACTGATTACAGACTAAGGCAAACCATTGCTTGGTTGCCCAGAGTGTTTGATCTTTGGACCTTATTAAGGTGGTCCAGGCCATAGATGTAAAGTCATTGTAAAAGATGACTGCATGCTTATATTTTAAATAAGATGCTACCTTGAAGGACTTTAAATCTGAGTGAATCAACTCAAAGGAAGCAGTTGCCTGTGTCTCGCTAAAAGGAAAGGGATGATTTGGCTGCTTGCCAAGCTGACACCCTTGGCAGAGGCCAGTTTTGGATGGGATCTTCATGTCAGGAAAATCCTTCAGGTGCTTTTTAGTGTGCCTGATGACATCAGGGGACAAATGTCTGAGACATCAGTGCATGAGCTCATATTCAATCTCAGAGGCTAGTGATGACATGTTTTTAGGCACATCATCAAGGAAGATTGGTTTGGCATGAAGCCAATACATGGTTTGTCCACCATGACTGTGAAACTCTAAATAAGCTTCCTTAAAGCATTGATCCCAGATAGTTAGGTATCTGGGTCTGGCATGAAGCATGAGGCAGTGGTTCTGCAGTAGTGTGCCCATAGATACAAGTCAAACAGCACATGAGGGCATGTGCAAGACAGGTGATAGGCAGGCAATGTGATTGCCAAAACATAGCAAAATGGTGCCTCTACCTATAATAGGTGATTGGCCATTTGCAGTGGAAGCCCATTGGGGTTGGTCAAATTTTTGGTACTCAACAAAATCTGAATGATCTGGTGAAAAGTGAGCAGAAGCTCCAGAATTGAGCAGCCACATGTTGGATGAAACCTTATGTGAATGTGCTTTGTCTTTTCCCTTGCTGTCCTTATTGCAACTGTCACACAATGCAAATTCGTGGGTAGCAGATGTATTGGAACTATCTACTACAGGAAATGTGTATATATGATTTACCTGAGGCAGAGTTAACTGCATGTCAGTACCTGATGTAGAGAGGGAAGTGGATATGCACTGCGATGTGGACTCCATGAAGAAGTCCTCAATGTATTCGTCATAGGCATCATCACCTAGACTTACAACATCTTCATTGACCTCCATGATTCTGGTGGTTCTGGCAAGCAGAACCTCTGTGATCCATTGGGAAAGCAGGGCAGAAAGGCAGTCAGAAAGGGATTGTTCTGTGTGACTGCGCTTGGAACAGTGTTGTACAACTGGTTCAATGTTGTGGATAGTAGAGGAGGTCACAGGGACCTTGAGGCGTCATGCAAGGGAGATGGTTTCCTTGGTGAGAGGAAACACAGGTGGCCCATAGTGGGTTGTGCCAGGCATGTGTGCATTGTGGCAAGGGTCAGGGATGGGCGATGTGAAGGTAGTGGCAGCAGGTGCAATGACAGTGGCAGAGGTGAAGGCGAAGGAGGCTGAGGCTTGTGCAGCCTCCGCCTGCTTCTTCTCCTTGTGGGTCTTCTTTTTCTCCTTGCACTTTTCCTTGCCCTTTTCAGAGCAATTACCATCACACTTCTGCTGCTTCTGGTTAGTATTCCCCTTGGAAGAGGAACCACCTTGTTGTTGCTGCTGCTGTTGCTGGGAGAACTGGGGTTCCCCCTGCTGCCATTTGACGGCACTGACTTTGTTGGCCTGTTGAGGCTGGGAGTCCTTGGCAGGACAGCACTGCACATATGTTTGCCATGACACTTCTACTTGTTGGGATATTTCCTTGACAGTGGGTACTGTCTTGGTGACAACACCTTGGAGTCAGTCTCTGGCTTGGCAGCAGCAATAGTGGCAGCAACATGGTCGGCATACTTTGGGATCTTGGAGATCACAATTAATGACTTAATCTTGTTGTCAACTGGATATCCAAAGTTGGAGAGCCAGAAGAATAGCATGTCCAATTTGGAAAATGCTGACACTGGGGAGTTGTTGTCAGAAATGGTTAGACCCATTAGGGCCTTGAACTCCATGATGGCAAAGGAGATGATGGGGCTATCAAACCTTTTTTCCAGTTTGAGGAGTATGTTCTTGGCATGATCACCAAAGTCAATGCCACACTTGCAAATGTGGCATTCACAGGTGAGCACAATGGTGCCAGTGGCCTTGTCATCATCCTTGTCCCAGTCCTCCTGCTTCTCTTCAGCATGACAAACTTCATCAGCCAGTGGAGTGTAGGCTTGGGTCATGATGTTTCTGCCAGAATCCTTTACCTCAGCAATGGTGACAGGAATGAAGGGATGGAGCTTCATGATCCTGGAGTAAACTCCAATGGATTGAAGGTAGTCATCCATCTGGGAGTGCCAGGCATGGTAGTTCATGCTGTTGAGCTTGGTAATAGTGGTGAGGGAGGAAGATGACATTGTTGAGGTCTGGTGAGAATAGATGTTAGCATGGGAACCTTAAATGGAAGTAAAAGGGAGTGGAATGAATTGCATCGCTGAACATCCAGAGCTCATAAACTTGGGGGACATAGTCTCCCCTTGTTTTTAGAGATGGAGAGTGGCTGCTCTGTGCAGCTTTTGCTTTGCAGAGCATCCAGCAGAAATTAATCCACACAGGATGGCTCAAATGTTCACCATCCAGGGGTGGAACTTAATCCACACCCCAGAGGTTCACCTGATTGGTGAGCAGAACTGAATCCACATTGACCAATGGTCAGGTCAGAATGAGAGAGTGGAAGGGTGGTGTGAGCTGCATGCTAGCCCACTTGGGGCTCATAACCTGTTGCAAGTATGTGTGTTACATACATGGGAAGGTTTCTCACATACCTGGTTATGTTGGCATTGACACAACTTAAGGGTGGTGGTGATGGTATCAAGATAGAATCAATTAGAACTCAGCTACCCTGAGTTCAAAGTTAAATACAATGAATGTGTGAACTATTTACTATATATGGAACATAGAGTCTGTTCAACAGATGGCTGGGGGAAACCCCAGTGGATGGAGGGGCCCTGACAACCATGGAGATTCCTCTCCAAATGAAAGCAATGGTGATTGTAATAATCTCAGTCATCATAATGATGATGGTTGTCAACCCCCTCTATGCCTGTTTGGTGGTCCTGGAATGGGAGGGCTCAGCTATGGTCTACTTAGGGGAAGCTTCCCTGGTGGCAGTTCACCTGGAGGAGGTCCCTTTGGGGGTGGATCACCTGGAGGAGGTCCACCTGGTGGAGGTCTGCCCAGGGGAGGCCCCTTGAATAACAGTGAGACAGATGAGAGTCCACCAGGAGGAAATCCTCCAACACTACCTGGCCTGTTGGGCAGTGGTAACTGTGGATATCCAGGAGGGAGGCCCCAGGTACAAGGATACCTTAGGGGCTTGTTACACTTGCCCCAGGTAGGAACAAGTGTAGACCTAATGATAATTGCCTAGGTCAAGGACAGGGGCTGAGGATAACATATTGACATAAGTCAGGAACTCTGGAGATGAAGACTAAGGGTTCCGGTGGATGAAGGCATGTTCTTACATCAGATGATGTCAAGGGTCTTCCAGAAGGATCACAGAGGTTCTGGTTGGCTAAGAGTGAAGGTCAATGATGAGGAGGTACTAAAGCCTAGCTTAGGGAGGACTCAAGAGGTGGACTGAGGGTGAAGGTGAAAACCTAAGGTAGGAATTGCTTAGAGTTACTGTACATGGATGGCCAGTATTTATACTAAGTGGTGTCAGTCATACTGAGTCACCAAGAGTCAGCAAACAGCCATGAGGCTACAGACACTAAGTATAACACCATGCAAGACTGTGCAGAGGTGCTGCAATCAGAGGCTATGTGTGATGATGGGAAAATGAGAATGATAAATAGTGCAGGCTGTGCAGAGGGAAACACATAGGAAAGGAATCAGGGATCTCTAAGTAAAAATAGATAGTAAGTATAAATAGACACAGTAAAGTCTAGAATGCAAAGGGATATCAATGTTGCCATGTCGCATAGTGATAGAATCAAAAGAAGACTGAGCGAGATTATTATGTAACATGGAAAGAAAAAGATAGGGGGTATCACTGATTGTAACAGGGCTACACCCCTGGCAATAGTTGGTACATGGAACACATGCAACAACATAATGTGCAACACATATATGAGCAAGTCAGGCAACCAACTGGTCCAGTTAGACTGGAGGTAAAGGTGATGAACATGCCTAAGCCATCCAAATACAGCAGTGAAGATGATCTGGAGAAATTTGATAGCTGGATTAACCAGCTATTGAAGTATTACCAGATCTTTAAGATCACCAGACCTGACCGAGATGAGGATTGGGTCCTGTACACATCTGCATACTTGGATGGGATAGCATCCCAATGGTACATTGTGGAGGCTGATGACCCTCATCAAAGATGGGGTCATTGGACCTTTGAACATCTCATATGTGAGATGTTCCAATGATTCATACACGAATCATCCACACAGAACACAGCAACTGTGTATGATCATACCTGCTATGACTTGGAAAAGGAAACACTCATGTTCTACAATGACATGCATCACTGCACATACTGAATGGTACAACCTCTGGACGATTATTTGTTTGATAGGAAGTTCCTGAAGGGACTTCCATACCCAATCCTTTGGAGAGTACTCAAAGTACATGGAGTTTCTGTGGAACACTCCTCAATTGAGGAAATCCTTGAATCTATGTGCCATATTGAAATGGTGCAAAAATCCATCAGCCAGATCACTAAGAAGCAATCAGCTTCAGGGGGAAGTAACTCCCATAAAGGGAAGAAACCTCCTGAGGAGAGACAGGTGGGTAAAACACCTGTAAGAGGAGATAAAAAACCTCTGTTTTTTCCAGAAAGGAAGTACTATCTTCTGTAGGAAAGGGAAAAACCCTGATAGCTGGCATGCTGGCAATAATCACCAACAGAAGGGCCAATTTAGCCTGCAGAAGAACTCTGCACCCACCAGGAAGAAATTCCTGAAGGACATTTCCTGCTACAGCTGCAGACAGGAGGGGCATATGGCCCCAAATTGCCCAGCCAAGGCCAGATGTGATGTTAAAGGAGGAAATAGAACCTCCAATAAGCCTTGTCTATATGCAGTAGACATACAGCATGACAATGCACGAGAGGTGGAGCCTGTCCAAGAAATGGATGGGGATGCCTTCCCAAGCAATGAAGAAGGTGCTGAAGAATGCCCACAGGGGATGATGATGAAGTTGTCAACCTAGATGATAATATCCATGAATATGGTGAAGAGTTCAATGTCAAGGAGGATGATGAACTGATTGCCTTCCTCAGTGCCATGTATAATGATGGTGAGGAATCACCTGAGGAAACCAATGTGGTTTACTGTGCGATGATGTGCCCAGAACCTGAGAATGACAACAATTGTTGTATCACTCAGATCATTGTCGATGATGACAAGAGCACCATGACCATTCAGATGGAGGATAGTGATTTTCCACCTTTGAAGGAGTGTCAAGGTGACTCTCCTCCTATGCATCCCATCAACAATTCTGATATTGGGATGGGTGACAATACTGATTCGTCCACTTGGGAATGGAGTTCAATATACGGAGCCATACATGCAGATAACTGCTTGCTCTGTTCCTCTCATGTCAAACATATTGCATGATCATTGGAGGAAGATGACAAGTCACTCATGGAGGTATTACACCTCCCTCAGTTGCTTGAACAGTGAGCTTATCACTGAGGTTGGGATGACAGGATTAGAATTTGGCCTACTGCTCACCTGCTTGAGGCCAACATCATGATGGCATCATTACACCTCATGTGCTACTGGCTCTGCATGGTAACATGACAGTCAGTAGCACTAGCATGACACGCAATGGAGGCTCACCATGAGATGGAATCTCTTCCATCTTCTTCGAATGGCACAGGCACTCATGAGTACCATCTTACTGATCTAATAGATCATGTGCTGGTCACCTCTGAGGAGGTGGAGGTTCAATCCCCTTGAGGACACCTCCATGTGGATGGACATAGGGGGATAGAACATATCCCCCAACTACCAGATCAGGATGAACCCCCCATGGCAGCATTGCCCACATTTTTGCAATGGATGGTTGGGGGAGCATCATCTGCTGGTCAGCTGATGGGGTGGAGTTGGTCTCCACTATATGGTGCAATACACCATGGTACACAGTGTCCAGATTGCAACCAACAGATATCTCATATATCTGATGCTGCAATTGATGGATCAGAAGGACCATCCTTCAATGCCACTATGGTGTATCCTACTGAATACAGTAGACAGGAGTACCACCATGGATGGGATGACAGTGAGCATGCTCAACTGAATGGCTACAGATTGGACATTGATGCTGTCCATGCATCATTCCACATCATGACTGATGGTATTGCTACCATCAAGGAAGCCTGTGTTGCCACATTAGACTTGACCAATCAGCTACTAGAGATCTGCCTGCATGGGTCTGATCTCCACCTCTGCATATTGGAGGCTGTAGGTCATCTATGTGAGGAGGTAACTGCCCTCCATGGCCTCTGGTTGGAGGGGATCAAGATCTACTTGGATGATGTCCTTGTGTGGACCCCTCATGGGGTCATTCATGTCAGATGGGATGGTCCCCATCATATAAAGTACCAGAATGGGCCACACCACCTGAATCCTCAGTTAGCAGCCATATCCATGGCTTCCAGTGCTGATGTGCCTACATCAACTGACTGGAAGTTCCAGTACTCACTGTGATCACACACACCTGGTGGTAATCTGCCTGGATCCCACTTGTGTGCCATGATCAAGGCTATGGTGAACAGCTGTAAAGCCCTCACAATGATCAACACCAGGAGCACTGGTGATTTTGTGAACCCTGTGTTTGCAAAGGTCACAAAGATGAGGGTGACCCCTCTGCATGAGCAATTGACACTGCAGCTTGGCTGCATGGGCAGTTGCTCTAAGATCACTCATAAGGCTAACACCTCACTTGTGGTTGGGAGCCTAACCACTGACATCTACTTTGATGTTGCAAACATTGATTGCTATGATTGTATCCTTGGGATACCCTTCCTCCAGACCCATGGGGTCTGAATTGACTTTGGGACAAATGAATTGTCCTTTGGCAATGTCTGCATTGCCCTGTTAGGAAGACACAATGTTGAGAAATCTATGTTGATGTCTGGGGCTGCCAAGTGGCTGCCCTGTTCTGCTCCTTTCCATTGACTCCCAAGCCCTGTGTGGTCACATCAACCTCGTGAGGGCTTAAGGAGGGAGGGGGTCGGAGGGAAATACCCTCCACTTGACAAGAAATTAATTGCCCTAGGACAACTACTAGCAGCTATGAAGCCTGGGAACCCAATGAAGGGTCTAACAGTACAGGACATTCCTCAGTTGAGAATCCAATGGTTCCAAAAATACAAGCATCTGCTTGGGGGAGTAGTCCCTAAACTTCTCCCATTGCAACAGGTTAACCATTGCATCCCACTCATCGATGAGGAAAAGCAGTATATATACCACTTGCCTCAATGTGCTGACACACTGAAGCAACAACTGTTGGAAAAAATCCAACTATATACTGACACCAAATGGTGGGTCATGAAAAGTGTCCTACAGGCAATGCCAATGCTCTGTATTCTGAAGAAGAGTGGGAAATTGAGGACAGTTATTGACTGTCAGAAACACAACAACAATACTGTAAAAGATATGACTCCATTTCTGGATCAAGATCAAATACATATGGACATAGCAAGAGCAAAATACCACTTGAAAATCAACCTTTTGAATGCATATGAACAGGTCAGAGTCAAGCCAGATGATGTCTGGAAAACAGCATTTGCTACAATTTATGGGACTTTTGTAAGTCAGGTTATGCAACAGGGGGATTGTAATGCCCCAGCAATGTTTCAACATCTAATGACTGTGATTTTTAGAGATCAAATAGAACGCTTCATGTATGTCTATCTAGATGATATTTTTGTATATAGTGATACAATGGAGGATCATGAGATGCACCTCTGGATCATGTCAATCAGTTAGAAACTGCAGGATTCTACCTCAAGGAGGAGATGTGTGAATTATATGCTAACAAACTCAACTGCCTTGGACATATCATCAATGACAATGGCATACACACTGATAGAGACAAGATGTCTCATATTCATAACTGGAGGATGCCTAAGTCCCTCCATGAGGTACAACAATTTGTTGGTCTTGTTGAGTACCTGGCACAATTCATGCCTGATGTTTCAGCATATGCAACACCATTGACAGGAATCCAAAGGAACAGTCACCCGTTCCATTGGAGGGAAGTGCATGACAGGTGCTTCCAGATGATAAAGAACCTGGCATGTAAATACCTGGTCCTTAGGCTGATTGATCCAAGAAAAGAAGAGCTGATTTGGCTTGTCTGTGACACATCCCTATACAGGGTGGGCACAGTGTATGGGCAAGGGTCCAATTGGAAGACATGTCATCCCACAGGATTGATGTCAAAGAAGCTGATGGATGCTCAACAGAACTACCATACATTTGAATAAGAGACCCTCATGATAATCAAGGCTCTCATTAAATGGGAGGATAAACTCCTCAGATTCAAATTTATGATTGTGACTGATCATGAAGCCCTTGGATATCTAAATACCCAATGAAAGCTATTGAGCTGGCAGGTTCGATGGCTTAACTATATGTTGAGATTCAATGCAAAGATTATTTATGTGAAAGGATCAGAAAATCAAGTGGCAGATTGCCTATCTCAATATTATGATCAGGAGGAAGGAGATGATATCTCCAAGGAGGACATTGAATGGGCCTCTGCTGATGCATGATTAGATCCAGAAGGGGATGATCTCCCCCAGGATCAGTGGATGGAGCTCTGGGCTCTCACAGTAGTTAAGGAACTTGTTCCTCAAGCGAGTAAGCATCTTGCCAAAAAATGAGAAGCCAGGACTCAGGAGGCATCCAAAATGGCCTCAGCTGTGGAAAGGAGGGCCACAGAAACTCCTTGCACAAGGGTGCAAGAGAATCCTACAGTTCTCAAATCCACCCAGGTCAGAGGAATGCCTCCCATAACCTACAGAGAGCAACCAGAATTTCTGGAAGCAATCTATAAGAACTATGTGGATGAACTGCTTTACCAGAAAATCCTGGCTCAGCCAAGCCATTATAGGAATTTCAAGGAGGAGAGAAAGTTCTCTGCCTACCTCATGGCAATTATAAAGGCAATGGGTTGATTGCCATGGTTGTAAATCAAGCACATAAAATGCTTGGGCACTTTGGTGCTCAATGAACAGCAGATTATATCCACCAATGATACTGGTGGCCAAAACTTGGCCAAGAAATTGACAAGTTCTGCTGAACATGTCCAACATGCCAGACCATCAAGGTTGACAAGTACTTGTCCATGCAGAATCTGGCCATGCCAAAAGGATGAGCTCATAAGCTCGTCCCCAAATACATCAGACCTATGAAGGTCCTGAAGGCAGATGCTGCCAGTAGCACATACACCCTGGATCTCCCAGAGGTGATGGCCAAACACCATATACATCCAACATTCCATGCTGGACTTCTATGGCAGTTCAAAGCAAATGACAATTTGCTGTTCCCAAAGTGTGACATACATGTATTTTACAATGTTGGGAACACTGATGATGAGGAATGGATAGTGGATGAGATACTCATCCACCATTGGGAAGGAAAGTGGCTTAGCTTCTTGGTGAAGTGGAATCTGGGTGATTCCACTTGGGAGCCTAGCTCCAGTTGTGAGGAACTTGAGGCCCTTGACAGGTACCTCAAGCTCCAGGATGTGTCAATGATGCACCAATTGCCCCACAGGGCAGCTGAGTCACAAGACTTAGCCACTCCTGCTAAGTGGCAGCATTGATGCAACATCCCATGCATATACCCACAATAACAAATACCATTATCAAAAAAAAAGATAAAAAAAAGATAAAAAAATACCATATATGGTTTACAATAGTAGTGCTTTGACTTATTGTTCCTAGTCTAGATTGTCAATCAATTTCCTTTTCTATTCTTTTCACTTATTTGGTATCCCACTTAGTTAATTATATCATATACCCACTTCACTCACTCTCTCTTCTTTCCTCCATCATCACCACAATATGCCCTTGTCACCACCACACTCTTCCTCTCCCTTGCCATCAGAGCCTTGGTTGACTCATGTGTCTTGTGACACTTTCATGATTCACAAAGCTGCTCTTTCCACAGCTGGGACAGTAGGGCATGGTACAGTGGTGAGGAAGCAGCATGAGAACTTGTAGCCAAGGCCTTTTGTAATGCCCCATAAGCTATGCCCATTGATTTGAAGCAAGAATCTACATCTGGTAGCCATCACACATGATTGTCATCTGAGGATGTGATAACCTCAAATTTATCCACAACCAGACTGTTGAAAAAAGAATGTCTTGATGAAGTCTACACAACTTACTATGCCTTGGAAGATTCTGCTCAGGTACATGGTCACAACTAACCATTGTTATGGCTGGCAGTTTGAGAACAGTATAGTTGGATGTTTCTGATGACTTGGAGAGTCAGGAGGCATACTTGGTGCTTGAAATTGTTCATGCCCAGCATGATATGTGCTGTGCAGAAAAAGCACTGGAGGAATGTATTGTCTGGGAGCATGAAAAATTTGCACAGCTTCACTGTTTCAAGGCTCAGCAGTCACAGCAAGTAATCAATGGTAAAAACTTTGACATTGGGTCAATCAATGTGCTATTCAACCATTATGGCCACTTGCAGCCTCTCCTGCCACCAGCAACTCTTCCTCATTGGGCTTGACAATTATGGATGAATGGTGAGTTTAGACACCATATTTTGAATGTTACATGGCTTATTTTGATATAAATAGGTGTTTTGATACAGAGGGTTCATTCTGGATATGTCCTTACTGTACAGCTCAACTGACTTAGCACGTTTCAAAATTGTGCATGTAAACACTGATACTATGTGATTATGTAGCTGATATGCCAACTATTATGTATGGACCCTTGGCTGATTCCTGCTAGCTTACCCTATGATAAACCTGATGACTCTTAGAATGAGTGAGTGATCACACCAATACTTTGACTGAGAACTACCCACTCTGGCCATGCATCCGCCCATGCTTTCCCAATGAGCTAAGGATTCCCAGGCCAACACTTTGACCAGGCTCTGCCCCCACACTGCATGAGAATGACAGTGGCAAGAACACAGTGCCATCCCTTGAGGTATGAACCCAAGCCAAAGACAAGACATGCTACCACCACCCCAACAACATCAAGAAGGGTGAGGGCATGCAACAGCCCACCCATCACCACTATCTCCATGATGAGGCACAGCTTGAAGCAAGCAGTGCCTCAATGGAACAAGCTGCTACATCAAAGCCTTGTCACCTTTGGCTTCAAGAGATGTACTTCTGATTCTGGAATATATGTTAAATTTATAGGAAAGGATATTATCATCATCATCATCTATGTTGACAATGCTCTTTTCATTGGCAGTAATAAAGCTCAGGTACTCTCCCACAAGAAATGCTTCATGCAGAAATGGGAATCTACACTGAGCAACAAAACTATTGCAATGTTTGCTAGTTTTGTAGTGCATACAATTTAACAAGTTGAGACATGGGAATCTCGCTTAGCACTAGTAGAGTGAAGTATGGGGGTCACCCCTACCTATCTATTGGACCCTGGGTCATGTGATTTGGCTCAGTGGCAGTGAAGATATGGCCATTTTTAATACACTATGTCATTGCAACAGTTTTGTTGCTGAGATGGTGAAGAGTGAGTTTAACATGTTCTGATTGGTGCTGACATAATAAATGAGTCATGTAGCCTACAATAAGTTTAATACAATGTAAATACACCAAAACATCACTCTGGATTCACTTTCACCATCATAAAACCCCTAACCCCTATTCAAATCAGTTAACTCATCCTTTTTTTGGATTTGAGTCAATCTACTAACCAAATGTCTGATTCTTCTGGTGTCCACCACTCTACTATCAGCAGAAATCACTCTAGAATTCTTCCTGACATGACTACATCATCTGGTGATTGTCCTTCCCTCATAAATCTTCTGATATGCATTATGCCATTTATCTTATTGGAACTGGAAAGGCTGAAAATGCTGTCCAGATCACCAAGGCTCTTTGGGATGTCAAAGACCATGTCATTTCTCCTCAGACTGGTTGTTGTCATTTGAAGAAATCAGGCATGAAGGCTGTGGTGAAAAAGAAATGCTCTTATCTTCTCTCCAGTCATAAGAATCCCAGACTTGATTGTACAAAAGTCATAAATATTGGACTGTGAAGGATTGGAAGTATGTTGTACAGTCAGATGAGACCAAAATTAATCACATTTGGTCAGATGGCAAGAGATGGGCAGAGAAAAAGACAGGAGAAAGCTTAAATATTTGGTTGGTATAGAAAACAGTCAAGTTTGGAGGAGGATCTCTGATGGTATGGGGTTGTATGATGTGAGAAGGGGTTGGAATAGCATGCAGGATTGATGATAAGATGGATACTACCATTTATATATAAATCTTAAGAGTGAACTCCAGCAAACCTTGAAAATTTATATCAAAAGTTCAGAAAATATTATTTTTCAACAAAACAATAACCTCAAGCACACTAGCAAAGGGCCAAGGAATGGTTTGCTGAGCATTGGTTTTAGATCATGATATGGCCAGCTCAATCTCAAGACCTCAATCCCATAGAACATCTATGGTTTCTGCTTGAAAGAAGGCTAGCAGACTATGTAGAGCCACCAAAGGGAATAATTAACTTTAAAACAGATGTAAGTGGATTGGGAGAAGATAGAGGTGGCAGAGTGTCAAAGGTTGATTTAAAGCATGCCTAGGAGGGTAGTGGAGGTCGTCAAGGCCAAAAGAGGATACATTTCATACTAATTTATGATATCCTTGATGTTGGCAACAAAACTGTTGCAATGACATAGTGTATTTAAAATGGCCATATCTCCACTGCCACTGGGCAAAATCACATGACCTAGGGTCCGATAGATAGGCAGGAGTGACCCCCATACTTCATCCCACTAGTGCTAAGTGAGACTCCTACACTTCAACTTGTTAAATTGCATGCACTACAAAACTAGCAAACATTGCAACAGTTTTGTTGCTCAGTGTAGAGATCTTGGCACAGCCAAAGAATACCTTGGAATGGAGATCACATGTGATTGATCCAAGAAAACTCTTACCTTAGACCAATGCAAATATGCTGATAAAGTTGTCAAGCATTTTGGTCAAGAAAACTGTAAGGAAACATTAGTTCCACTTTCTACCAGCTATACACCAAGACCAAATGAGGGAATGGCTACACCCAAATTATGTAGTCAATACCAATCAGTTATTGGATCCTTGCTGTATATCATGCTTGGAACTAGACCTGACATTGCATATGCAGTGATCAAGATGTCACAACTCTCTTCCAACCCATTCAAAGAACATCTAGCTAAAGCAATGCAAATTGTTCACTATTTGTCTCATGTGCCTCATCTTGGCATAACCTACAAAGGTAGAGGTGACAACAATGGACTTATCACTTACTGTGACATAGATTGGGCTGATATGTGGAATCCTCATGATCCACAACAGGATATGCTATATTCTTGGCAAATGGAATAGTTTCATGGCTTTCCAGATGTCAGAAACATGTTTGCCTGTCATCAACAAAAGCAGAATACTGTGATATGACAAAGTGTGTGAAATAGATCCAATGGATTTCTAATTCATTTGGAGAACTTGGTTTTTCACAAACCAAAGTACCTATGTGTGTTGACAATCAAGGAGCTATCTTCTTAGCCTCCAATCCCACACAAGAGGGTCATACCAAACACATTAGAATACCTCAGCATTATATCTGTGAAGCTGTTCAATTTGGTGAGATTGAACTCTTCTATGCTCAGACTGTTACATTTCATTTGTACAATAGACTGGCCCAACCTGGTATTCTTTCTTTTCCTAGGATGCTCTAGAACATACAATGTGTTTGTTGCACATCTTTCATCTCTGTCTTCTATTCTTGTTATCTTCACCTTGTTTCTTCACATGGACCATTCTATCCTTACTTTGTTTAGTCATAAGCATTCTACAATGTTCCATTACTTTCTGTTTCACAGTATTTAGGCCTTGGTCTCACTCAATGTACCCTAGCTTAGTCCTACTCAATTCTACCTTGCTTTCCTCAAACTCTTCTGAACTTCTTCATTGACTTGATCATTGACTGAACCCTTGACCCTTTGGCAAGCACTCTGCTTGTGTACTTCGAATCCTTAACCTCATTCTTAGTTCTTTGAGCCTATGCTCATTCCTACCCAGACCAAGTGTAATACAAACCAGATCACAGTTCATAGACATCTTTACCATGAACCTTGGGAAGATTAAATTTGAGGAAGGTAGGAAATCCCTTACACTTATTCCAGTCAAGAAAGGAATTACACCTTCTTGATTACTCCCATTTCAAACATGAATAGTGAGGAGGAGTGTTGAGAATGTAGCATGACTAATGATACAGTATCACCTGACTTCAGTAGAGTGTCAGAGAATGTTGTGGAATGTTCTAGATCCTTCATAGAACTCCATAGAACTTCATAGAAGCATATGGAACATTGAAGAACCTTCCAGAAGCTCACTCTAGCATGCTGACTGAGCTGACACTGTTCATTTGAAATAGAGATATATATGCTATTGGCTGAATACTATAGAATGCTATAGAATGGTACAAACACATACATACAAGCCTGCATGTATATAAGCTGGGCCTTACAGCCCACCTCTCTTTTCCTCAGACTTCACAGTACTCTAAGGATGCAATACAGTGTTACATCTTTGAGCCCCACTACCATTGAACTCAAGTCTCATGCACTTGGTTGACTATCTCAGCATCTATCCTAGTGAGTGTTCCCACTAGAGATCCCCCATATCTTCCTCTGTCCCTTCATGTTCAGGTTCACTCCTGAAACTTGGCACTGCCATTCAACAGTAAGGCATCTTCTTGTATGCTCAAATGGTATGAGCAACAAGCAGCAACCCTTGAGGTGTTGGTTAGGGAGATTCCCTCAGTATGACTTGATGGTAACATCAATGTCAAGATGACCAAGTGGAATCAGTTCATTGATGCAGTCAGACGATACAACATGCCCTCCATCTGTTCAGGCCCAGAAGGGACCCAACCACCTCATCCCAACTCTGCCAAGGAGGGTGAGGTCACCATGGACAAGGACCTGTCCCATATGTGAGCATTGCAGCACCAACATAACCCCACCATGTCTTGCTTGCAAGAGGGATTAAACACCCCTCATATATTTTTGGTTGTATCTATGTGGACAGTTTCTTTTGTTCCCCTTGAATTTTGTATTTCATTACATTCCCAGACAATATATATATCTGTTTTCTTCTATTTTTCACTTCTGTTCTGAGCCATTAATTGGCTCACAAAAGGGGAGGGTGTAAGGGTCTAATGGTCAATAAACAGGTAAATGGGCCAAAGGCCCAACATGTATAGGAGACAGGGGCTAAAAGCCCATAAGCAGAAAGGTGCTATGCACTGCATGATTACAATGATCATCAAGAGATGGTCATTAGTGTCACAGATTATATGATGCATGTGATTGCTTATTACATGTACCAAGGACTAAAAATTTAGTTATATTAATAGTGGGCTGTCTGTAGGATAGCCCACATAATATCTCTGTACTTTCTGTATCATTGTGAATTGAACTTGGTTCACATCACATGTGATCTTAAGTATGACTGGTATTACTGTATACTAATGATGTTACATGCCTTATAGTCTTCCTCACTTTCTTCCATCCCTCACACATAGACTCCTAGTCCAGCCCCACCTCCTCCAGTGACACCTCCATCCCACTGTCCACCTCCTGTTGGACCTCTGCCTATGCCTAGGTGTAGTGAATTATTATGCAACTGTTACACTTGGCCCAGGTAGAAACAAGTGTAGACCTAGTGGTAATTGCCTAGGTCAAGGACAGGGGTCAAGGGTTACATACTGATGTAAGTCAGGGACTTCCAGAAATGAAGATGAGGGTTCTGGTGGACAAAAGTTCAAGGGTTATGTCAGGTGATGTCAAGGACTTCCCAGAAGGAACACAGTGGTTCTGGGTGGACAAAGGCAAGGGACAACAATGAGGAGGCACTAAGGCCAAACTTAGGGGAGGCTCAGAGGAGGACAGAGGGTGAAGGTGAAAACCTAAGGTAGGAGTTGCTTAGAGAAATACTGTACATGGATGGCCAGTATTTATACTGCTAAGTACTAGTCATAGCGAGTCACCTAGAGTCAGTGAATTGCCATAAGGCTACATGATCTAAGTATAAACCTATGCTGAGGTACTGTGATCAAGGGGCTATACAAATGATGATGGGAAAGAAAGAGGAATAAATAGTGCAGGCTGTGCAAGTGGGAACACATAGGAAAGGTGATCAGGGATCTCTAAGTGAAAACAGAAAGAAGATGTAAATAGACATGGTGGAGTCTAGAATATGATGGGATGTCAATGTTACCATGTCACATAGATATAGAATCGAAAGAAGACTGTGAAAGAGAATAAGGTAACAAAGAAAGAAAAGATAGGGGGTCTGATTGAATTGTAACAGCAACCCTCCAACACACCCTAGAAACATCTTTGGCAAGTGGCATCACCTGCTTCAACAACTAATGGATGTTGAGGACAGTTCCCATTGGAAAAAACTCACTGGTGAGGCTGGCCTGTCCCATGTTCTGGAGAACATTCTGGATTTACCCACAGTCCCTGGTGGATTCCCCCCATCTCCTACTTCTGAGGATGATGCTGACCATCTCTCACAGGAAGGGGGAGATGCTTTGGTTTCATTCCTTTGCAATTCCACTATCCCACACAATTCTGCTATTGGGACATTCCCTAACTTATCCAAGTGGACATTCCATGACATCCAGAAGCTCCCCTTGTCAGAGCAGAAGGAATGGCTTAAAGCCTGTGAAGACCAGCTACAAATGCTGAAGGACTGTAAGGTCTATGAAGTAGTTCCATGCCCACAACACTGAAAGGTGATTAAAAACTGATGGTTTTTCAATCAAAAGTCAGATGGTCATAAAAAAGTCTGCCTGATAGCCAAAGGCTTTTCTCAGGTTGAAGGGTTAGACTTTGACCAAGTTTTTTCCCCAGTTGTATGTTTTGAGACAGTGCAATGTATGTTTGCCCTCTCAGCCCTGGAAAGATGACACACTTCTGGGCTTGACATACACTCTGCCTACCTCTATGGTAAACTGGAAGAGGAGATTTACATGAAATTTCCTGAAGGGTTATGCCTCCCAATTCAAAAGGCAAAGTCCTCCACCTATTGCACACACTTTATGAACTCAAGCAAGCCAGCTTAGCCTGGTAGAAAGTGCTTGATACATCCATGGCAGAACTCAGCTTCAAACAGTTAAAAACTGATGCTGGACTTTTTATTTATTACAAAAGCAAAAACATCTGTTTTATGATAGTCTACATTGATGATGCCCTCTTCTGCAGATCCAACAAAATCTTCATAAACAAGATCAAGGCTGCCTTTATGAAGAAGTGGAAATGTCATGATCTCAGAGAGTCATCCAAATTCCTTTGAATGAAAATCCATTGAGAAGGTCATGACATCCAAGTCAACCAAAAGGATTACCTTGACAAGGTGCTTGAATGATGTGGCATGACCAACACCAAATCTGCACCTACCCCTCTCCTACAGGGTTATTACCCAGTGAAGAATGATGCACCAGTCCAACATGAGTTGTGGACATGCTTCCAGACCATGATCAGCACCTGTCCAGATGTTGCATATGCAGTTACCCAACTTGCACAAATGTCAGCCAACCCTTCACAAGATCATCTCAACAGAGCTTTGTACATCTGCCAGTACCTTGTTGGAACCCAGGATTACTCCTTATTCTACAACAGTTCCTCTGGAAAAGGCATCATCACCTGTACCAACTTGGATTGGGTGCAGGACATTAATACCACACACTCTCAAACCAGTTTTTACCTCAAAATGGCTGATGGTGTGTTTTTGTGGAATTCACACTTACAAAAAACCACCATCATCTCTTCCACTGAAGCAGAATACATAGTGCTTAGTGATTGCTCTCACCAATGTGTGTGGATTCATGAGATGATGGATGAGCTCAGCTATCAGCTGAAACCTATTTCCTTTTGTGGTGATAACCAGGGCAGTTTATTCATTGTGCAAAACCCTGTGACTGAAAAGCACAACCAACATATCTATGTGAAGTATCACTTCATTTGTGATGCAGTCATGGTCCACAAGCTAGCAGAGCTATTCTACATATATCCCTGGGACTGACAATCCCACTGATATGTTTACCAAGAACCTTGGACATGTTGTTACACTTGGCCTGGGTAGGGACAAGCATAGACCTAACAACAATTGCCTAGGTCAAGGACAGGGGCTGAGGGTTACATACTAACACAAGTCAGGGACTTTGGAAATGAAGACTAAGGGTTCCAGTGGGTGTCAGCATGATG
>JBBPLE010000340.1:16141-26252 GCA_038089675.1 Boletales sp. KT-2023b | reverse complement strand
CTGCCTCTACCTTTATTGAGGAACAAATCCTCCAAATCACCCTTCACATCCCCAACACCATACTCAATGATCTCCCTACCTCTCCTACCATCAAACCTCCCACCCCAGCACTGTCTACCCCTGCCTCACCCCCAGGCCTTCCCACTTACCCCCCTTTTCTGCCATCTGTCCCTGTCCATGTCCACTGCCTCTGATGTACCAATTGTCATATCCTCTTCACCCACATTCTTTCCCAGGAAGCCCCTAGATCGGTGCTAGAGCAACACCAAGCATATATCATGTCCCCCAAGATTATTTCCACCATTACCATATTCAACAAAACATTCTCCCTCATCCAAAACCTATCCATCACTTACTGGTCTACTAATGCCCCTCTTTGGACCATTGTAGGTCAACTAAGGGAAAAAGCACTGGATAACCTCTACCACCTAGGGTTTGGTCATATGAGCAAACATATCTTACCATATGGCACTATTGCTGAAACCATCACTACTATCACTCTCAACCTCGTCACCAATGAATGGTAAGCCTACCTCTATGGATGCCCTGCATTTATTCCTTGTATCCCTCCCTCTCTCACTGACTTCCTAATTCCCACCCATCCTTTTTGTCACAACTCTCCCCATCAGAACCAGGAAAATGAACCTCCCACCACCACCAACTTCCAACCCCACCACACCCCCACCAGCTTATGAGCTGTGGCCACACTCATGGACTTATCCAGGTGCAACTCCACTACCCAATCTCACCACATCTGTTCCCCCACTTCACATCCAAACACTGGTTACATCTTATCTGACTCCAGGGCTACCACCAATTGGGATGAAACACCTGCGCCCTCTCCCACCACTACCAACAACTCCCATTGTAACCAATGCCAATGTCACAGCCATAAAACCCTTGATTGCAGGCATCACCAATGTGATCACTGTAAATGCCATGCCCCAGGACACCCCTGCTGCTCCTGTCCTCATCACCCCTGTCCCCAATGCACCAACTCCTGGGGAAGTGACCCCAACAACATCCCCACTATCAACCATTGCAGCTGTGAGAAATGTGGATCCCTCCACAGCCATAACCTCAGATGTGATGACTACTATAATGGTTGGCAGGACAATGGATGGGGCAACAAGAAAGTCACCAATGAAGACATCACCTTTGACTAAAGCAAATCCAGTGGCTTTGCCATACAAAGGGGGTAATGTTACAATCAGTGATACCCCCCTATCTTTTCTTTCCTTGTTATATAACTATCTCTCTCAGTCTTCTTTTGATTCTCTTGCTATGCAACATGGTAACATTGATCTCCCATCACATTCTAGACTTTACCACATCTATTTATGCTTACTATCTATTTTTACATAGAGATCTCTGATCCCATTCCTATGCATTTCCCTCTGTGCAGCCCACACTATTTATTACTCCTATTTTCCCATCATCATACATAGCCTCTGATTGCAGCACCTCTGCACAGTTTTGCATAGTGTTATACTTAGTTTCTGCAGCCCCATAGCTGTTCATTCACTCCTGGTGACTCAGTATGACTGGCACCTCCTAGTATAAATACTGGCCACTCATGTACAGTAAACTCTAAACAATTCCTACCTTAGGTTTTCACCTTCACCCTCAGTCCTCCTCTTGAGTCCTCCCTAAGCTCAGCCTTAGTGCCTCCTCATTGTCACCCTTCATCCTTAGCCACTCAGAACCTCTGTGATCCTTCTGGGAGATCCTTGACATCATCTGACATAATAACACACCTTCATCCACCAGAACCCTTAGTCTTCATCTCAGGAGTCCCTGACTTACATCAGTATGTTATCCCCAGCCCCTGTCCTTGACCTAGGTGATTATTGTTAGATCTATGCTTGTCCCTACCCAGGCCAAGTGTAACATGATACCTGTGGGTTTACCCATGCTGATCCCTAGTCAGATATAGTATCTTCATACTTATGCTTCTTACAATATACCTTCATCTTTTTGGATTTAAATAAAGTGACACCAATAAGATCAGGAGATGTAATGAAAAGTAATGAATCTAGCTCTTTTGCCTTTTCAAGTAATTGAGAGGCTTTACATTTGTTAGGAACAAATAATCCATAGGATTGTATTATACCATGTGCTACATTATGTGGTAGTTTATCAATCAAAACCTCCAATGGCATTTGAGTCAGCAACTTATTATCACCCACAGATATTTGACAAGCAGATTCAGATGATTGATGACTTTCAAACTCATAAAGTTTACTATACTTAGTGGGATCACCACAATAACCTATAATATAAGGTGTAAGATCCTCAATTGCAAATGTAGCATTACCTTTTTTGCCTTGGCCTCCATCAAAATCTCTATAAATAGTATTACTAACCAAAAACTTGCCCTTGTTTTTAAATTTTTCATTGCAATTTGCTGTAACAGATAACAAATAGCATAGAGTAGAAGTTGATAATATTTTGTAGCAGCTTTAAGCAAAGCATAATATAATCACTATAACTAATAAAAGTTGGATAAGATCCAAATACAATTGTCTCATAAAAATTTTGAGCAGTATATGGGGAGGGATCAGAATGTAGTGAATAGGATGCATATAAGTGCAATTAAAGTAATAGACTCTGGTTGGAGCATATGTAGAGTATAGACCATGAATACATGGCATAAAAGCAACAGAGCAAGATGGCTTGGATACACACAGAAAGGATGGTAAGTGGAAAAGAACAACTTACATAAAGGCTGTCTATGTGTTGTCCTAGGAGAGTAATTGATCAAAACAGATCTCTTAAAATTCTGGTGCATGTATACAATAGATACTGTGGTGAGGCAAGATGTGAGTTTTTTAACACATTAAAACTCAGTACTACAAAATGGAAAGGTCAAGAAACATTAATAGATGGAGGAAAAAGCAATATTGGTATATGCTTGTACTCACCAGGTAACTATGGAGTCTTACAGTTAGCAAATGCACAATGATAATTGGTTCTTACAAGCATCAAGTTCTGTTGCATTACATCCACACAACTTGAGATGGACATATTGGAGTCACATGTAATAACTGATTAACCTGGATGAGGGACTTGGTCAGCATTTGTGAATCAAGCAGATGCAAATGATGGTTCTGTATGATGGACAAATCTTTTCAGAGTCATCAAAATGAGCCAAAATGAATAAATGATCAGCAGTATAAGGTACTTCGTATTTTTGCTGTACTGCATACAGTGTCAAAGGGTGAAGGGAGAGCAATGAGCAACAATGAAAAGAACTTGGTTTCAACTCCAATTCAATTCATGTGAATTCACCAAGTGCATTTCAAATAATGACAAAGATACTGGTAATAGCCAATATGTCATCAGCAAAAGGCACAGTTTTTTGCATATTTAAGCCACATTTGTATATGGGATTTGGAGGCAACTGGACCATGTGAATATTGTTCCTCTCCTAGATGTTGTATATGGATTTGGAGTGCAAGACACTTTGTTGTTGGTATCAAAGTGGATGCTGAATGGATCTCTTCACTACTTCCTCCAAAGGCATAATGATAGACTTGGTGAGGACCACCAACTCAAATTGGCACATCCCAAAATTGATTTCCATCAACATTCTCTTACTCTCTGACAGCTGCTTGACATTTCTAGTGGACTGGACTACTGTAAATCATCATTCTCATCCTCAAGTCCCTAAGGCCCAGTTTAGTTTGACTTAACAACTTTCAGCTACCTGCTTGAACTTCAGCTGTTACATTGGTTGTATAGTAGCTGCAGAACTGGCCAGGTTATGCAAGCATGACCAATGTGACAGAGTTTGCCCTCAACCTCATTGACCATCAATGATGGATCTCAAAGCATAGACAACCATCCATTACCAAGTTGAACTTGAACATCAATGTTGACTCCTTTATATTGTAACCATTTACCTTGCAAAAATCATCCCATACGAACTTCATATCACAATCAACTGTGACCCCTGTTTTATTGTCATAATGGAACCCTGATGCCAGCTTGATCTTGTTGATTAGCATATGCTTGTTTTTGACCTAAAGTTTCAATCATCAGCTTAGTTCAAAATAAAATGGAATTTTACCATACAGCAACCCACTTGGAACAGCACAATTTTGCTGTTTTCTCCAGCTTCTGTAGAGGAAACCTTGAGTTGATGTTGTTTGTGGCCTTGTGGAATGCATCATCCTTGAAGTTGTTATTGCCAGTCAATCCACATTGAGCAATGAGGGACTTGATGAGTTCAGCAATTTTGTCAAGGGTCCATGTTGTTCGCAAGGTAGTAGTGCATGGTTTGATTTACCTTTGCCTTTGCCTTTGCCCTCATAGTGTTCTTGATTGGGTTCAGCAGCCTGGTTTGAGCTGTGAGTGGAGCAGGAGGACCAGCTTGACTTTGAGGCACTTTGAGTTGTGGGCGTAGTGGTGAAAGGCTCCAAGCTGCACCATTCCAATGTGTGCACTGCAGCATATGCCAGCATGACATCCAAGAAAGGAAAGGTCAGTTGGTATCCTCCAGTGGCTAAGTACAGCTGAAGTTCAAGCAGGTAGCCGAAAGTCATTAAGTCAAACTAAACTGGGCCTAAATTAATATTTCAATGTAGTACATTCTTTTCCGATCATCTATGGTGACCTAAACTCCATGCATACAAGTAGTATCATCACTGCATTTATACTCTAACAGAAGGGTAGAACAGTGTTCTTCTCAATAGAAATTGCACTGCCTGCTTAGCCGATTTCAGATTTGCCTCCTTGGTGGAAAGTATTCCTGAAGCATTAACGTACCTCCAGAGGTTGACTGTCTGACCAGGCGCTTTGTGTTGGATTGCACCAGAGCAGATCACATCAGAGGAGACTTACACTCCAACACCAAAAAGCGATATATACTCATTCAGGTGTCTCACTCTGCAGGCTGGTTTCCTGAACACCTGCTCCTAGTCAATGCTTGTTCTCCCTAATCATGTGTTAGTATATGTCTTGAGTTCTATCTCAAGCTAGGTGTGCTTGGTAGATATGCTCAAGAGATGCAGACCTGGGTGACATTGGTGGCAGGGAGGACTATTCTTCAGGAAATGCGGCTGCAGCAGTGTGGGCATTGGCATGGAAATGTCATCATTGTGTGGATGTTTTGAACAGCCATTTCATGTATCAACATAAAACAAGAACATGCAGGGGCAAAGATCATATTTCTGCGCGCAAGGGAATGCGCAAGTGACCATGGGATGCAAAGCAATCGTGAGATGAACCGCCTCTATCTTGGCTTCCAAGTGGTAGAAAGGCCCTTTGATCAGTGTCCCAAAACGATATGCATGCCTGCTGAGCAGTTCGAGAAAATCTCGCATGTCGATTTGAAAATGCTTATCCATGTGGGCCTCGGTGAGGTCGCGCACATAAGACTCCTGTTTGATGAAGGGGGAAAAGATGGGGTGGCGGAGCATGGGATTGGCAGCGTAGAGTGTGCAGCATATGGCAGCAACCCCAGATGCAATGAGCTGTATGGTATGAGATCATGTGTGGGGATAGACAAGGTACGGATCTTGCCAATCCAGTCGCAGAGCTGGGCAATCGAGACGCAAAAAGAACATGGCCGCTCGTTCATAGTCGTCCTGTCCCAGATGGGAGAGAGCCATAGCGATGTCGAGCTTGGACTGGACCTGCTCACGCCCGGGGCTCATCTTCTTAGGTGTTTCTGCGGTAGCAGACGCGGGACATTCTAGAGCCATGTCAGAGGTGATGTGCACATAGTTGTGTTTCTCAATGGCGAGCTGGGAGCGATCAGTCGCAGACAGCAACGAGCGCGGGTAGGATGCACCTCAAGCAGGCACTAGCTCATGGAGCAAAGCTCGCGAGAACTCTGTGAAGTGCTTGAGCGCGCCAGTGACGTCGCTCGTTGTGCAGCAGAGTTCACTGAGATCACTGTGTCACCTGTTCCCATTCACGCCTTGTTTTGACACGCACCTGTGATGATGATATTGGTCTACGTCTTGAGCTTGATGCGCTCGGCAGCGTTGGAGCAGGTTATCACGGCTCGGGGTTGATGCGCTTATTGGGGATGATGTCTGAAAACCCCATGCCCGAATAATCCAGTATATCACCGAACAGCTGCCACAAGAATTATTCGTGTACGGTTTTGGACGACATCCCATCTCTATCGAGGGAATGCCACAGTCTCTACGTTGCCAGTCGTGTCCGTCCTCATAGTCTCAGGCCCTTCACATGCGCATCCTCTGGTCTATGACTCCCAGTCCCCCCATTGGGCACGCCACTTGCGGTGCAGACTTGTCCCTAGCAATATTTGTCCAGTCCATTCACTATACCAGCACTCAGACATTGTGCGCTGTTTGACCACACCCCTTACCGATGCCCCAGTTTTCAGAACAAGACGTGCGCAAAGAACAAGCACACTTTGCCAACGTCGTTGTGACGTTCCAGCAGTATGCCTCCTACTCGGTTCATACTCTTTCCGGGTCGTATTCGTGCACTGACCACGCGTAGCTCGCCGCCAACAACCGCCGTCATAAGGATCTCTACACGCTCGCTCAGGACGACAAGCGTCTGCTCGACACGGTCGGCTACCGGCGCAAGCTCCAGGAGATTGACAACACCATCCTCGCCAACGCCCGCTTTCCCCAGCAGATCGTCACCCATCCCGAGATCTTTGGGCACGCTGTTGACGACACCACACCTGATCCCAGGACACACCGGTACAAGAGGACACAGTTTTCACTGACTGACGCTGGTGATGATGTGTGGATACAAATGCAAGGAGGAATGGAGTTGGCAGTGACAATTCATTTGCTAGCAGTTACAAGCCCACTGACCTCACTAACTTTCCGTTCTAGTTATCCACCGCGGCCACCTTTTCAACGCACTCCACTAGCATGGCTCTCAATTCATGGCCCTCAGTGTGGATGTCAACAGTCCGACTGGTACGTTCTCCCTGTTTGTCCTTGACCACACGCGACACGTCCACCAGCCTGGTCGGTGCCCGGCGGTTTCACCATAGCGGACCGTGAGAGCTATCAGGTCATTGATGACGAATCACGCACCAATACCACCCCCAACCGATCGTTGTATCCATGCCACAACACGCGCCAAATTGTACAACCGAGCAACTACCAGGATATCTGAGTTCATACCGGACGTGGACTGTGACGGCACCAAAGGGTACGCCGTACAGCACTCCCACCAGTTGCCATCCCGTCCAGCCGTCGATGGCCTTGCTGCTCAGCATGACTGATTCCAATGTGAGTAGCTTTGCACAAAAGTCTAACTCTTGTCATAAAAGGTTTTTGTGGGCAAAGAAGGCGTTGCTCTTGCTATGGCGCTCTGTGCCGTCTGGATCTCGCTGATCTTGCCCAACTTGCAGTGAGGATGAAACCCCTCCATCTGCATTCCATCTGGATCGCATCCGGTCGCTTCGATTCGCCTGGATCGCCTTGGATACACGGTAAGTCGATCCGTTGCTGCTAACCCTCATAGGTCGCGACTTCGACTTTCCTCGTCGACGTGGCAGGTTTGGATTGGGTCTGGGACCCCTGGGATGCTTGCGGGACGGTGTGGGTGGCCTAGGTACGTGGCACTTTGATCGCTTTCAGCTTTCATGCTGACCTACGATTTTTTCAGCTAGCGGGCTCGGACCGACTCGTTTCGAGTCGTATCGCGCGCCGCTCGTTGCGCCATCCATCCGGCACCCTTTCCCATCATCTATGACACATTCCACATCATTTTTGCCATTGATTAAACGGAAGGATTCATAACAGTCAGAACATTGATAACACACAGGACCGAGAACAAAATAACTGATTTGAACAGAATCTCCGAATACACTTTACAACGTAGTAAGCTACTCCAGCAAAGTACCCAAAAGCCCAGCCCAGTGAACGTTGAAACCCAGATTCTTAATGGTCATGTTTTTGTGCCCAAACATATTGATAGTGTATGCCAAAAGAGCTAAAGAACCAATTGGAAGTTCTTGACCATACAAGGAAGCCCCATTATCCAGTGGATACAAATCTTCCTTAGGAACAAAGGCGCCATGCTTGTGCGTGTAGTCAAAAATAGGAACTGTTGTCGGGTAATAATCAAGACAACTGACAGGTTACACTTCACGATATCACGTACTGTTGTCTGTTGCAGATAATACTACGCGTGACCTTGTACGAAAAGAACCAGCAACAGCATGCAGACTTGTTACCGACACACTAAATTTGCCACTGTTTTTTGTAGGAGTTGATGGCATGGATGATAAACCATCTAGTATGTTTGTAAGTTGCATATTAGACACGTACCATTGCACAAAATACATACCTCTATTGAAAGTTCCTGATGCAGTGTTTGGCTCTGCATAGGTGCGAAATTGGATGTGCGATTCAACAAGATCAGTAGCAAATGTCGATTCTTTGAAAACCCCTCCAACACATCCAAGAAGCCGTTCAAACTCTTGGATGAGAAAATTACCTTTGAAAACTTTAACTCCTTGCCCGTCTATCATCGGTGAACGGACACATGTGCGATGCAGAGAGCTGTAAGTAATGTAGACGATGGAAATGCATAGTACCATGGAGGTATTCTGCGATGCCAGACAGATGCAAAGATTTGGGTTATTAGAAGATATTCTTCAACAATCGAGTAAAGCAGGACTTGTGCGAGATTGATTGACGAAATTTTGATAAGCCGTGAAGCTATACAATCCTCGTAGAAATCTAAAACGTTGTTAAGAAGATATGGATCAAAAAATATGTAGTCAATCATACTCAATGTTGATGACACCTCCATTAGTATACCATCGATCCAATGACGTTGCTTTGGCCACAGCTCCATGCGGTCAGTTAGTAATAAGTTTTACACGACTGCGAAAAATAAGTAACTGCAAAATAAACTACTGATAACACATACCATAAATTCACAATATTGTCATAACCGTTCAGAAAGATCTTATCACAGTTCACAATACAGGTTCCATCTTCATCAGGAGGAGCAAAACAAGGACTAGGGTTTCTGAGCACAAGATCCTCATAGTATACAGTATTACTAACAATGAGAAATTATTAAACATTGCAATACAATATTGAACACATACCTGGGCAGCTATCAGGTGAGGTGATAATGAATTAGAGAGAAAGAAACTCATAAGAATAGATTACACACAGGGTCTGCTCAATTTTTACCCTTTTCACAAGATCTGCAAATGAAATTGGTTCATGAGTATGTTGAAAAGTGTATGGTCTTACTCAAGCACTTCACTCCTTGCTTGTTTTAGCTTGCTGGGTATTCCGTCATCACTGCATTGATAAGAACCTGTTTCAGTTGAACCATGACCACTGCTTGTCCTGATACTATCATGTATGTTGAAAATATCTGATATCCCCACCCAGCCAGAAGATTTGTCTGAACAACTATCTTCATTGGAAGACAATTCAGAAATGCTACATAACTTTTCTGAATAAATAAAAATCAACAATATGCTTCTGAATATATAACAGGATCACCTTCATCTGCAGAGAATGAAGTCTAATTATATAGTAAAATATAAACACTACTTACAAATGTGTGATCCAGTGTTGGATACTGAATTGTTTGAATGGATTTCACTTTCAGGGTCAGGATCAGTGGACTGATGATTCTCAACAATTAACAAGACATTTGAGGATGCAAGCAGATCTGAATCTAACAGTCTGTTTACTGACAGTCAGCACAAAATGTATGGTATAATGATACTACATGCCTGCAAGAAGGTTTATGTAACCTCCTGCTACATTCAATTACTGAGGGAGTTACATCAACATTCAGTTTAGAGATAGGCTTGTGAACAGCATCCTCCTGAACCTTGTGAGTTCTGACAAACAAAAACACAAAACAGATTAGGATGCAAAAAAATTGAAAGAAAATAATAAATGCCTGAACAACTTGTTGTACTTGGACCTAGGCATGATGACCAGGGAGAGCATGACTGAGAAAAAATAAGTGGGTTCACAATAGAAGTACAAGCTGATTTATAAATTTTGATTAACATTGCAGTCATCAAAATCCTGAATCAAATGATCAATTGGTTTTCACAGGTCTAGAACAAAAGTTGAATGGACTATGAAATGGGCTCAATCACTGACCCACATGCTACAGTGTT
>JBBPLE010000340.1:4418-16042 GCA_038089675.1 Boletales sp. KT-2023b | reverse complement strand
ATCTTCTGAAATTTGTGTTGATCAATTTGATGTCATCGAACACTGTGAGGAGCAGCTGCTCCAGAAATGCCCACACTATCATGCTGTCAATCTCAGCATCCATGGCCACAAAAACAATGCCAATGCACCATTATTGTTACACTTGGTCCAGGTAGGAATGAGCATAGGCTCAAAGAACTAACAATGAAGTCAAGGGTTCGAGTATATTCAGACAAGAGAGCTTGCCAGAAGGTCAAGGGTTCGGTCAATGATAGTTGTTGATGAGATTCAAAGTTATTGTTCGATGATGGGGTTGGTGAAGGAGTTCAAAGGGATTTCAAGAGTGAGTCGTTCGATGATGAAGTTGACGAAGGAGTTTGAGAGAGTCGTCTGATGATGGAGTTGATGAAGGAGTTCAAAGGGGGTTCAAGGAGATCAAGATAAGATTGAGCAGGACTAAGCTGAAGATACATCAAGTAGAACAACAGCTTAAGTACTGCAAAGAATGGAAACTAATGGAAGGTCATGGAAGGTTTTTTACTAAGCAAATGAAGATAGAACCTTCCATGAGAAACAGAAGTGTAGATAACAAGAATAGAAAGCAGAGATGAAAGGTGTGTGACGAACACATTGTATGTTCTAGAGCACTCTAAAGAAGGTAAAAATGTATTGGGTCAGGCCGGTCTATCATAGTACACACAAAGAAGTGAATCATAACATTACCTCTGGAGTACATTTGAAGTTATGATGAAGAATAAATCATAAGAAAAGATCAGAAATCCATGCACCTATCTCTGCCAGGGGAACCAGTCATGTTGGCATATGCTGAGTCATCATATCCCAGGTCGTTGTCATTCAAGTCTAAGTCGGCAAGTTTGGGATTGGGAGAAGGGTGGTGATGACAGTGACAAGGATGGAGGGGTTGACGACAACAATAGGATGGAGGGGGAACCTGCCTGGGAGCTGAACTAGAACTGGAGGACAGGGGATCGGAGAGTTGTTTGATGAGAGGTTGGGGTGGGGGTGGGGGAGCAAAGCCAGAATGCCTAGAGCATGTTGAGGAAGGTGAAGAGGAGGAAGAGGAATTTATGGGGTTTAGGGTATGTGGACAAGGATGATGAGGGCAGTGATGTTGGGTATGGCCAGGGTGGTGATGTGCACAGTGTGGGCAGACGTAGTAAGGGCAGTTGATGCAGATGTGAGAGAGTCAGTGGCAATGGAAACATGCCTGGCTGTAGAGGTAATGGTCAGGGGAAAGAGGTACATTACGTTGTCCTTCCCAACTAACTTCTGTTCATTCCATCATGGCTAGTTCCTTGAGGGTGAGGGGTTTCTCAGAGGCTTCTGGAAACAGGTTCTGGTGGAGGCAATGGCATTTGTCGAGTTCTCGAGTATAACATAGGACATCCTTGGCTAGCTTGTCCATTTCCAATTGGTGCATGACAGAGAGGACAAGGTTGGTCAGCTTGGTGCAGGTTTCATGGAGGGCGGTGACGTGTTCCATGGGGTAGTTGGACATCTGGTTGGCAAGGGGGTAGAGGCTATGGATTTCTTGGAAGAGAAGGAGTAGGGTATCAAGAGGGGAGAAAGGTTCTAAATGGGTGCAAAGGGGGGTAATGAGATGGGGGGTTTCAAGAAGGAGCATGAGGGAAGATTGTTCAGTGATGGGGAAAGGATTGGGACAGATGTGTTGGGCATAGAGTGGTAGTTTGACAGAGACCACTGGGTTTGGGTTGAGAGCAGGGAGATGCAGAGGGGGAGATGCTGGTCGGGGAATGCCTGGGTTGTAATTAGTGGAGTTGAGGCCTTGAATATGATAGAGCAAGGGGGTGGTCCAGCCTGTGGTAGCTGCTGTAGGAGAGGGGGATCTAGTGGGAGCAGACATGTTTGGGTTTTGGGGATGGTGTGAGGGATGAGGAAGGAAAGACATGAGGGTGGAGAGTTTTATAATCAGATAGGATCTCCTTGGCATGGTTGAACTCCAATTCGGGTAGCCAAGAGTCTTCTTCAGCTGAGTATCCTTTCCATTGGACTAGGAATTTTCGGTTATTCAAGGTTCCATGGTGTTGGATAATCTTTTCCATCTCATATTCCTCTTCTCCATTGATAAGGTCAGGTGGAGGGGAAGGGAAGTTTGGCCCATGTATGTCGTTTTTGCGATAGGGCAATAACAGGGATGCATGGAAGACTGGGTGTATTTTCCATGTGTGTGGGAGGTGGAGTTTGTAAGTAAGGGAGGAAAGAACCTGAGTAATGGTAAATGGGCCTTCTTGCTTGGGAGTGAACTTCAGATGGGAGATAAGACATTTCAGATTTTGGGCTTCTAGCCAAACCTTGTTGCCTTTATGGAAGGGAGTAAATTTTCCATGGAAACAGGATTTCATAACTTGTCTGGCAAGTTCATGGGCTGCCAGGGCTTCGTCTCTGGCTGCAAAGAGGAGTTTGAGTCGTTCTTCAACTGCAGGGAGGTTGGTTTTGGCAATGATAGTGGGGAGGGGGCAAGGTTCAAATCCCATCATGAGGAAGAATGGGGATTTGTTAGTGATGAAATGAGGACAGTGACTGTGTGTGAATTCGGTGTGGGAGATGAGGTTGGACCATGTGGAAGGGGAATTGCCACAGAAGATCTGAAGATAGGTTTCTATTTCTTGGTTTACCTGTTCAGTTTCTCCATCAGATTGAGGGTGGTATGTGGTGGAGAGGGAGAGGTTGTATCCGAGGAGTTGTCTGAGTTCTTTTGCAAAGGAGGAGGCAAACTGGGGTCCATGATCCAAGATGATTTTGTCATGGAGGCCGAACCAGGTGTAAACTTTGTGGAAAAAGAGAGAGGTGATTCCTTTGGTGGAGACAGATTTCTTGGTAGGGCAGAGAATCACCCCCTTAGTAAGCCCATGGTCGACCATGACCAAAAGACTGTCAAAGCTGGAGGAGACAGGGAGGTCTGTGATGAGGTCACAAGAGATCTGTTGGAAAGGAATGGGAGAGGAAGAGACAATGGGGGAGAAGGGGGGGTAGTGGGATGGGTGTTCAATTTCAAGGATTGACAGGGGGTGCATCCTTCAACATATTTTCAAACAAATTGAGCAAGGCCTGGCCACCAAAACTCAGCAGCAACAAGTTGACGAGTTTTGAGATATCCAGGGTGTCCGGCAGAGGTGTGATCATGGTGTCATTCAATAATGGAGTGCCAAAGGTCGGGGGGAACATAGACATGTCCTTGGAAGGTGAGGACACCAGCATCATATTGCCAGTCAGAGAGACAAGAGTGGAACTGAGTGGGGATGTCACCAGTGGTAGCATGTAGGACATCTAGGACAAGGGGGTCCAAGGCAGAAGAGGCAGCCAATTTGGTTTGGAGGGAGGTGTCGATGAGGTTGACAAAAAGGGTGTCAGGAAGGAGGGTGAGATTGTCATTGTCCTTGTCAGTAGGTGGGAGAAGATCTGGTCAGTGAGAGAGGATGTCTGGTGCTGCAAGAGAGGTACCAGGAATGTGGGTTAGGTGGAGGTTGAAGTCTGAGATGTTGAGTAACCAACAAGCCTGTTGTCGGTTGAGTTTCTGAGGTTGGCAGAAGTATGTAAGGTTTTTGTGATCAGTGAAGACTTTGATAGGGAAGGGGAATCCTTGGAGGTAGTGGTGCCAGGCTTTGAGACCATGAATGATGGCAAGGAGTTCTCTATCATAGATGTTGTGGTTGCGTTCAGTGAAGGAGAGGGATCGTGAAAGGTAAGAGCATGGATGCCAATCACTGTTAGTGTTGGTTTGGAGAAGGACTCCACCAAAGGCATATTTGGAGGTGTCAGTGGCAATGGCAAAGGGGCAGGCAGGGTCTGGGAGATGGAGGATTGGGCGACCAAGGAATAGTTGTTTGAGTTTGTTGAAGGATTGTTGATGACTGGGAGACCAGTTCCAGGGTTGGTTCTTTGTGAGGTCAAGGAGGGGGCATGTGATGTTGGAGCAATTGAGGATGAACTGTCGGTAGAAATTGGCAAATCCTAAGAAGGAGTGGATGTCTTTGACTTTGGCAGGGGTCAGCCATTCACAAATGCCATCTAGTTTCACTGGGTCCATGGCGAGTTCATTGGGGCAAACGATCATGCCAAGGTATTCAACCTTATTGGTAGTGAACTTGCATTTGTCAAGTTTAAGGTGGAGGTCTAACTCAGTCATGTGTTGGAGTACTTGTTTAGTTCATTCTTTGTGGGTTTTGGCATCAGGGGAGAAGATGAGGAGATCATCCATGTAAATGACTAGCCATCCTTCTGCGATCATATCACAGAAGGAATTGTTCATGAAATGTTGGAAGGTGGCAGGGGAGTTACAAAGACCAAAGAACATGACTGTTGGTTCAAATAATCCTTTGTGGGTGATGAATGCCGCTTTCCATTGATGACCATCTTTGATACAGACGTTGTTGTATCCCCAGTGGACGTCAAATTCAGTAAAGGTTTTGGCACCTTTGAGTTTATTGATGAGGTTGGATATAAGGAGAAGAGGGTAGGTGTCGCAGACAGTATGTTCATTGACATAGTGGTAGTCTTGGCAGGGTTGAAGGCCACCATCTTTCTTTTTAATGAAGAAAAAGGGGGCAGCTTGAGGGGAGTTGGACAGACGAATTTTTCCTGCCTTGAGGTTCTCATTGAGGAAGGCTTCTGTAGTGGCTTTCTCATCAGGGGAGAGGGGGTAGAGTTTGCTGATTTTTGGGGCAAAGGAGTCGTCGAGGTTGATTTCATGGTCATAGGGTCGGCTAGGGGGAACGTAGTCAGTTGCTTCTTTTGAGAAGACAGAGGAAAAGGCAGAATATTTGGGTGGGAGAGTTGTCTTTGGTTTGGCCTTTTTAGCAGCCACAGCTAGCTCCATGGACATTGTGAGTTTGGCAATGGTGGCAGAGGGAATGAAGCAAGATCCACAATGAATGATTCAATTGATGATTTGGTTGTCATTGGCTTGTAAGAGGTATTGGGCTTCAGTTTCCTTCTTCATATAGTTGTAGAGGTGTCCATCCCAGATGGAGTTGACTTGTACATGTTGGGGTAGGTGAGTAGGGGTTGGTTTGGTATGGTTGTAATATAATTCCTTGGATTGGTCAGAGTCAAGGGAGATGGACAGCTCTCGCTTGATCCAGTTAATGGTGGGGTTAGCTTGTTTAAGCCAGGGAAGTCCAAGGATTACATTTTCCTTTCCACAGTTGAGGATGTAGAATATGACATGATGCATGAGTTGCCCAATGCAGATATAGAGTGTGGTGGAGAAATGGATAAGACCATTTTTGTTCGAGGATTGGTCAACATTCTTGATGGTGATGGGAGAGGGGAGTCATTCTTTTGGGAGACAATGTTTCTGAACAAAGTCCCAGTTGATGCAAGAGATTTGTGCTCCAGAGTCAACGAGAGCACGAGTTCCAATGGCTTTTAGATGTGATGGTTCGATGATTTCAATGGGGATTTGCATGGATTGTTTGGTAATCAACAATACAAGTACAGGGGTGCACATAAAAGAGGGAGAGCCTTGTGTTGGGGAAGGTCTCCATTCTAAAAATCCTCGTTGGGTGAAATGAAAGAGATCCTTGCCACAGTTTCTTCTTCATCATCATCCTTGACTTCTACTAGTCTTGGGACTTCTTCAACTTTTCTAACCTTCCTTTCTCTGGTTTTCTTTGGCTGGGAAGGGAAGTGGGGGCAGTTGCCTGAGAGATGTCCTGGTTTTTGGCAGTGGAAACAAAGTCCTTTGGCAATACAGCATTTTCGCTCTTCTGGGGTCATCTTTGATACTTTGATAGCATCAATGTCCATGGCATCAGGGTCTTTCTGGGGATGGGAGGAGGAGGAGGAAAATGAGTGGTAGGGGAGGTTGGTCTTGCCTCATTTTGCCATGTCATCGGCTCTTCCCCATTGGGTGAGGAAGTGGGTGGCTTTGGCATACCATTTGTCAATTTTGGTGGGGATTTTGTCCATAGACATGATGCAGCGCATGAGTTTGACATAGATACCAGTGGAGAAATATCCGATGAGGACATTTTGGTCAGTAATTCCACTGATCTGAATGTGGTTTTGGAATTTGGAGATATACTTGGTGAGGTTGGAGAGAGAGGGTTTTCCTTCCATCTTGGTGGAGGAGAGCCAAGTGATAGAGAGGGCAGCAGTGTCCTTGTGTTCGAAGGTGGTGTTGAACTCCATTATGAAGTCTGTGTAGGTCCTGAAGCCTTTGTTTGTGTTGAGAGTGGCTTTTTGGAACAAGGAGGCCCAAGTAAGAGTGGCTCCTTTGGTCATATATGAGAGGATGAAGGTGATTTTCTTGGCATTGGTGGTATAGACTTCCTCATTGACAAGGAGGTAGGTTCAGACAGAGTCCAACCAGATTGTAGCTTTGGCATAGTTGCCATCAAAGTTTTCAGGGGTACCAATGCGAAGTTCAATTGGTTTTGATGTCATGGTGGGATAGGGTGGTTGTGGGGGAAGGAAGGGGGGAAGTGGATGTGAGGGAATGAACTGTTGAGGGGAAACAGGGGCAGAGGGTTGGGGGGGGAGGAGGAGAGGTCTGGTTACAGTGGGGGTGGGGAGAGGTGGTGTTGATTCCCTGAGAGAGACGTCTGGGGCAGGGACAAAGGTTTCTTTGAGAGGCTCAAGGGGAATGTCAAAGTCCTTGTTAGAGTGTTCAGTGGAGGGGGGAGATTCTAAGGGAACTTGGTAAGAGCATCGTAGTGCCCTTTTAAGGGCTCCGGGTGTTCGAGGGGAGGAAATGGTGGGATACTACAGCAATGGTAGCCCAAAAGAAGAGCTTAGTCCTTTTGTTACACTTGGTCTGAGTAGGAACAAGCGTAGGCTCAAAGAACTAACAATGAAGTCAAGGGTTCGAGTATATTCAGACAAGAGAGCTTGCCAGAAGGTCAAGGGTTCAGTCAATGATAGTCGTTGATGAGATTCAAAGTTATCATTCAACAATGAGGTTGGCAAAGGAGTTCAAAGGGGTTTCAAAAGTGAGTCATTCGACGATGAAGTTGACAAAGGAGTTTGAGAGAGTCGTCTGATGATGGAGTCGATGAAGGAGTTCAAAGGGGGTTCAAGGAGATTAAGGTAAGATTGAGCAGGACTAAGCTGAAGATACATCAAGTAGAACAACAGCTTAAGTACTGCAAAGAATGGAAACTAATGGAAGGTCATGGAAGGTTTGTTACTAAGCAAATGAAGATAGAACCTTCCATGAGAAACAGAAGTGTAGATAACAAGAATAGAAAGCGGAGATGAAAGATGTGCAATGAACATGTTGTATGTTCTAGAGCACTCTAAAGAAGGTAAAAAGGTACCAGGTCAGGCCAGTCTATTGTAGTACACACAAAGAAGTGAATTGTAACAATCATCATCCATCTTGGCATGTGCATTCTTGTCAAGGATGCACACATCCTTTTTGAATACATCTTGGGAGGTGCATGCATTCTGTGCACAGTATGTTGCAAGCTGGTTGAGGGCAGCATGAACACTCATCATTTTACAGGGGTCATACAAAAGCAGTCTTTTTTTTTTTCTTTGCTGTTCTGTGAATGAGTTTCTCCATGCAATCCATTGTATGTAGATGCACAGATTCACCCTGTCTTTGAGAATGCCTGCATGGTTGTGTATCACTTTGCCCAGTGATCATGGTGCTCTGGTTTTGTTACATTATAGCAGAATGCCCCCAGCCCCTCTCTATCAATGGTACCAAACACCTGGGCCCACAGATGATTGATCATCAGTACACAGTCTTGATCACCCACTGTTGATGTGCCTTGGGTTTGGTCATATCGATGTCTTCAAGCATCACCTGCACCACCATGCATGAGCATCCACCCCATCACATTGACCTGTGCCATGCTCATGATGTCCTTCATCTGCATGCCTTGTGCTGTCCAACCCCTGGCCTGACTGGAGGCACCTGGCACCATGATCCTGACTGGAATGTCATCACCCAGCATCCCCCCATGCATGAGATGGTACCATGCACACATACAAGTTTGACAGCCCTGCCATGGGAACAAGCCACCACTCAGATGCAGGGCCCTCATTGGCAATGATCAGCTGCCTGCTCACATCCAGCATGGCATGTTTGCTGATGAGAGTGCACACAATGGTCACCCCAGGCACTGGCAACATCAAGGTCACTGTATTCACAGGTTGCTGCACCTTGTCTGCCAGGTAGGCAAGCATATCTGTGATGTAGTGCACTCAGAGGCTTGCATTTGCATGCAATACCATAAAACATGACAGTCAGTATAGTATCAAAACAAATGGGCACATATGACAGGATGAGTAGTATATAGCACTCATCATAGTGGTTGACAATATCTGTACAGACATAGGGCAAATGGATAATCACTAATACAATATTCATAAAATTGACAGAAAGTCGCCAGGAGACAAATCAAAATAAGGCTTAGTGGTTAATACCCAGACATCTGGAGAGATTGACCCAATCTACATGTGAAAGATACATACTCTAACACATCCACAATATTTTGCACAGCAGTATCTTCATTGAAAAATATGAGTTCCATAGGATGATATGTAGCAACACATTCTAAATCACTGATATGAGCTATATTCTGATCATGATGCAAGTACTCAAGACCATATGAAGAAATGTACCAGCAATGAGACCAAGTCCCATCATTCCTCCATTAGGATGACCAATAATTACACCTCCAGCAGGGATCTGTAAGTCATTGTTTACAAAGTAAAAAAGGCCTTGTTCAGACATGAAAGTAGGATGTGATGGAACACTGTAGTTGACTAAAAGTATTTGTGGGTTCAATTCATGTCATCAATAATCAGGACACAATACAGACCAAGTATGTATATGATGTTCCAATGTGGAAGGCACAGTGAAATTTTGGTTGACTAAAAATAATTGTGAACTTCTTGCTCAAACGAAGAGGTAATGGAGGACCAACAAAGTATGTGATGGTCCATTTGTAGTTGTGTTGATGATGATGGAGAGGGGTATCTCTATAAATGAAAAACAAAACAATAAGTATCAATTAGCAAAAGAATAAAATGATGATTTGTGAGATAGAGCACACCACTACATGAGATTGGCAGATAGGAGTTATAGTGTGCGATTTTTTTTTAAGAAAAAACCCTGAATGAATGCTGCAGTCATGATCCATAAGATATATTTGATTTGTGAAACAATAACCCTAGACAACAGTTGGGTTTTTTAGATCCCCTTTCAATGCAGACTAAATTCCAAACCAGAACAGTGTCAAGCTCATCTGATCTTGTTAAAGACTGTTAGCAACAACAATGTCTTTCTACAGGTTTGGACTCATCATTCATGCTACAGATACCAAGGGGTTGGTAATTAATATTTGATTAGTATAATATATGTGGACAGTGCTAATATTTGTGATTGATGTGATAACTGCACAGTCTGCAACCCCTGCACAAAACAATGGACAATAATTTCAACACTGCACATGCTTGTATGTACTCACAGAAATTGCAACATATACTTGAACAAACAAATCTGATGCTGGCAGTATACATGTTATCAGAATATGTTAAAAATTGGCACAACAACAATACTGTTAACAAATATCTTGTATACAATAAAGTAAGTAATGGTAAACACCACAAAATATTAGTTGGTGGATTGATGTGTGAATCAAACAGGAATCAGATATGTTCAAGCAATGTCATGCTTCATTGCCAGATGTCACATCCCATACCATTCACTGACCCAACTTCCACTTCTCCATCCCCCTCTGTTATTTGTCTGCCCCTCTGACATCCTGTTCTGCTCACCTCCACTATGGTAGTCCTCCAACTACCATAGTCATCATTCTTGTCCATTTTTTGAAATATGAGAGCCAGGACCACACAAGGATGCAGGCATTACCTGAAGCTGACACTCTCACCCCTCTGACCTGGTTTTGCCCAGGACTCCATACCTCCACCTCTCTGACCTACTGTATGTCCAACCTCTGCAGACAAGCAGAGGAAGCGAACTTGACAGTATACTCAAACTTCCCTCTTGTGTGCCTCCCAACTTTCACTTATGTTCACTCATTCTCAGGCTCATGCTTTGGCACAACCCCCTGAGTCTGGACCCAGTATGCCTGGCAGTGCAGGACCCCTGCATCAGGGTACTAAGTTCATCTCATTCTCTGCTCACAACCCTTGCACCCCAGCCTGGCTGTCCCTTGGGAAAGGGCGCACTGTATCTCCTCATGATATTCCCAATGAAGAAGACTGCCACACCCCTACATTGTCTGGGCATCATGCTCAACCTTCCAAAGGACCTCCCTCCATGGATGACAAGCTGGACTTCAGTGGCCTCTTTGGCACCAACAGTGGTGGCTCACCAGACCCCTCACCAGACCCATCTCCACAACCATCCCCTCTCCCCAAGGAAATTCCTCTTCCCCCTAGCACTTGGCCTCCATCTCCTGTGGACCTGAATAGTGCCACTCTCATGGCTTTGGTGCCAGCCATCCAAGCCCTCACTCAGGCACAAACTGCAGACCATGACACCTCTTCCCCTCACACAAAGGTCCACAAGCCTGATATGTTTGATGGAATGGACTTTCGCAAGCTCCACACCTTCTTGGTGCAGTGTGAGTTGAATTTCCAGGACCACCCTAAGGCTTTCCAAACAGACTGTGCCAAAGTAGTCTTTGCACAGTCCTACCTTAAGGGAATAGCTGTGGAATGGTTCAAGCCTGATCTGTTGAACACCAATCCCCTACTCCACCCTATCTGGATGGACAATTATGAAGAGTTCATTAGTGAACTCTGTGCAAACTTTGGTCTGCATGACCCCATCAGAGATGCCAAGCATCAGCTTGATCAGTTGACAATGAAAGATGGGAGTCAGATCAACAAGTATATTGTTGAGTTCAACCACCTGGCCTCACAGGTCTATAATTACAGTGAGGGCACACTCCATCACATTTACTATAATGGTCTCCTGGATTGTATCAAGGATGAGATCTCTCACATTGGTAAACCAACCATGCTACAGGATCTCTGCCTCCTCACTCAGACTGTTGATGCATGGTATTGGGAGCAGAGGTCCAAAGTCTCCCATCAAAAGGAGAAGTCCTCCTTGTCCTTGTCCTCATCAACACCCTCACACCCCACCTCCAAATTGACAACCATGTCCTCCTCATCCTCCTCCACTCATTCCACCAAGCTGGCTATGCCCTCCACCTCTGGCAAGGCATCTACCACTTCTGAAACCCCATTCCACTTAGAGTAAGATGGCAAGCTCATGGAAGAAGAGCAACAATGCCATTTCAAAAACAACCTTTGCTTGTTCTGTGGCCAGCCTGGTCACAATGTGAAGGAATGCCCTAAGTTAAACTCAAGGGCCTCTAAGACAAAGGCAAGAGCAGGGTTGGTCACTCAGACCTCTGCTCCTGCTGAGTCCAAGGAGGCAAAAAATTAGTCTGCAGTCCCCAGACCTCTGTGTGAACTGGAGACTGTGTTGACTCTGCTTGTGCACCTATGGAGATCTGCCTCAATGTGTCAGCTCTCTTTGACCCCAATGCCCTTATGCCTTCTGTCTCCCTCTCTGATCATGCCTTACCCCCTGTACTTGCTTTAATGGACTCTGGTTTGACACATTGTTTCATAGACACCTCATATGTCAATAAACATTCTTTGCCCACCTC